>OX463238.1:4953745-5091340 GCA_949820135.1 Sylvilagus floridanus | reverse complement strand
GCAGAGTTTTGTCCAAGGACATCCTGTTAAAACTATTTGGAGAATTTCCTTCCATACCCAATATTACCATGCATGTCATTTTGAACTCTTTCTTTATTCTCCTTTCATTCTTTCTCCATCATTGTCATTCCTAATCAAGAGTTTTCATTTCCTTTAATGGCCCTTAAAATGTTGTTGTTGTTATTCATTAGCATCAGTTGTTTTGTTTTGTTTTTCTTTTTACTAGAGCATCTTTCATGGGAGGAGTCTACTTTTCTTTCAATGGTGTCCTAAAGGTGGCTAGCTTTCATTGTGCCAAGATGGATGATTCGGGAATAGTATTTTTCCTTCCATAGTTGTCACAATGGGTGAACAATGGTAGCTTCTCTATTCCAAAGGAGGAGGGTGTAAAATGTGCTCTGCCCACATGATAATGTAGTTAATTGGACTGTACATTTATAGGTCATGAAGGTTGTTTCTTGGCTTGATTTCCATGCCCTACCTTTTGTGTATGTGTGTGGGGTGTGTGTGTGTGTGTGTGTGTGTGTGTGTGTGTGTGAAGGAGGTATTTTATAGTCCCGAATTATTCCCATTTATACACCCATTGAATCAAATTCACCTTTGTCTCCTAGTTCTGTTTCTTAAGATGCATTTTAAGAAGCTCAAAGCTAGGGGTGGGGTTTGGTGCAGCAGTTTGGCCATTTGGGATGCCCACATTCCATATCAGAGTGCCTGAGTTTGGGTCCTGGCTCCTCTCCTGATTCCAGCTTCCTTTAAATGCACACCCTGTGAGGCACCAAGTACTTGGGTCCCTGCCACCCACAATGGACACTTGGATGGACTTCCAGTTTCTTGACATCTACCTGGCTTGGTGTGGGCATGTGAGGAGTGAGCCAGCAAATGGAAGATCTCCCCTCCAATCCAGTCTCTCTGCCTTTCAACTGGAATAAAACAATGAAAAAAAAACCCAGACTAAGAAACTCTCAAAACAGAAAGGCGACCAGCAACTTTTATTCTTTCCTGCTCTTTAGAACCTTAAAGCAACATTCAGAAATGTTCTTTTCCTCCTCCTGTCCTCCCAAGTTCTACCTCCTTAATCCACTCTTCTCACCATTAGTATATTTTATCTTGAAGATGTACACAGTACTGCACACCATTTTCATAGTCATACACCAGAATATCTCCTTGTTTGCTTTTATATGAGGGAGTGCACTCTGTAAGCTTCACTGTTTTCTTTCATTTTTTCAAATTTGCTCTTTGTTTTGTTGTTTCTGTTTTATTTTATTTTATTTTTTTGCTTTGGGTGGAATCAATAGTTATTTCTGGGGCTGGCATTGTGGCATAGCAGGTAAAGCTGTCCCCTGTAGTTCTGGCATCCCATATGGGTACCGGTTCGAGTCCCGGCTGCTCCACTTTTGATACAGCTTTCTGCTATGGCCTGCGAAAGCAGTAGAAGATGACCCAAGTCCTTGGGCCCCTGCACCCATGTGGGAAACCTGGAAGATGCTCCTGGCTCCTGGCTTCAGATCAACACAGCTCCAGCCACTGCGGCCATCTGGGGAGTGAACCAGTGGATAGATCTCTCGATCTCTATCTCTCTCTCTGACTCTGCCTCTCTGTAACTCTGCTTTCAAATAAATAAATAAATAAATAATTTTTAAAAATAGGGTTTGATAGAGAAGCAAATAACTAATGTATGAATTTAAATTTATAGATGACATTGAATGCAACATCTAGCTTTGATATTCAACCTAAAGCTATATCCAGTCCCTGACTTCTCTGTTTACTATCTGACAGAAACTTTGAATTCAACAATTGAAAAATTTATCCACTCCACTATTACCCCACTCCTACCTGTTTCTTCTCTAGTATTATGAACCATGGTTAATGGCTCTACTGTCTATCTCAACATCCAAACCAGAAATCTAACCTCATTCAGCACATTAAGCTATCTGGGCAATCATCCTTAATTAAGGCAAATCTCATCATAAAGTTCATGAAGATCAAACTGCCACCTCCATCCCAGCAGAATGGATTGCTCTCTCTGGTATGGCCCCTAGTGCTCTAGAGAGCTTTCTGTCATGCATAAATAGCATAACCCTTAGTGATAAGAAGATACATTATCTGGAATCAGACCATTAGGATTTGAACCCTGCCTGGCTCTACCACTTACCAGGAGCAAGTTACATCAAACCTCTATGCTTCAGTTTTTCTATGAAATAGGACTAAAAAATAGTACTGCCGAGGGTTAACAGGAGAACTAAATAATATAGAACATATCAGCACTTAGGGCATGTCCACACATGGTAAATACTCAGAATTTGTATATTATTATCATCATTGTTATTATTGAAAATTTGTGAAATTCACTGCACTAATTTGTTTATATTTTTCTTTACTAAGCTTTGAATTCCTGGCATCTAAATTATTTTGCAACCCAAGACTCAGCACTAACCTGAAAAGCAGCAGACACTTCATAAACATTTTTTGATTGAATGATCCTATTACTACCTGGCTCATTACCCTTCATTGGCTCCTGATTGTCTGTAAAATAAAATCCATGCTCTTTAACATGATTTACAAACCCTCTGAAATATGGCTGTTACACATTTATTCAGCTTCATCTCCCTACACATCTACTAAGCAGTATCACTTGTGGGTCCCAAAGCAGACATTTCCTTCAGCAGGAATATATTTCCAGGACCTTTCCCCAGATCTGGTTGAGCATCTTTTGATAATCAAGACCCAAATCAAATATTTTTTTCCATTAATCTTTCCTGAAGCATTGATAAGTAGTCACCAATTCTAGGAAGCATAAGAAAATGAACAACTTGTTGGTATTGTGCTACAACACAGGATGAAATAATACATCTGCATTTCTAGGATTCATGATCACCCTCTGGCTAGAACTGACCCCTCCCTCATTCATGCCTTTGCTTCTTTTGTGAACCACTGAATAGCTGGGACACAGATGTCCTTACTCATCATTGCACCTCAACCACTCAACCCAGTGATTGATACAGACAGACACCTAACAAATATTTTTGAACCAATAAAATGTCAACAAATGATTATCATTTTGTGGAAGGCAAGAAAAATGCCCCTCCCACACACACTTAGTCATCAATAGTAAATATCCCTATTATATAAACCCCCCTCCAATCACTTTCTCCCTTCTGTTCTGGGTGGTGATACAGAATGCATGCTAAGCCTGTGCCATGCTCATACTGCGTTTGTTACATTTAGCTGGGATCTAAAGTAAAACTATTGCCATTACTCTGTTTACCATTAAACCAAACTATACAAGGCATCTTGCAAATGAGCCATAACAAACACTGATTCATGGAATAATAGAATCCAAAACTAGGAGTGCCAGGTTGGCATTTGAAACCTATCAGAAGAGGGTGTTAAATGATGCAGGGTGTTTTGAAAACAACACTTCCAAAATGTGTTCCTTAGTAACCAGGTATTATTACACATTCTTATAGGAGCCAACCTCTGATTGGCCTTTACATTGTCTAGGGATACAGAAAGGGCTATGTTTTGACCACATATTTGTATTTGTTAAATGCTTTTGAATCATCTGTACAGTAGCATGGGTGCATGGTGTGAGGTCTGAAAATCTCCCAAAGAGAATTCAGATAGATCTGTCAAACACTTGAAATTACATGCAAAGTGTTATGTAGTTGAGAGTCAAAATGATTTAATTGTATCCCACTTATCATAATGTGTCTTTATGTAATAACATGGAATTAATAAAAGTTTTCATTAACAGACTATTTTTTTAACTTTTATTTAGTAGAAGTAAATTTCCAAAGTACAGTTTGTGGATTACAATGGCTTTCCCCCCATAACTTCCCTCCCACCCACAATCCTCCCATCCCCCACTCCCTCTCCCATTCCATTCACTTCAAGATTCATTTTCAATTATCTTTATATACAGAAGATCGATTTAGTATATATTAAGTAAGGATGTCATCAGTTTGCCCCCACACAGCACACAAAGTGTCAAATACTGTTTGAGCACTAGTCATATCATTAATTCACATTGAACTACACATTAAGGACAGAGATCCTACATGGGGAGTGAATGAACAGTGACTCCCATTGTTGGCTTAACAATTTGCCACTCTTCCTTATGGCGTCAGCAATCTTCCAAGGCTCTAGTCATGAGTTGCCAAAGCCATGGAAGGCCCCTGAGCTTGCCGTCAAGGACTCTTCAGCCAGATCCAAATGCCTTAAGAGCTGATTCCGAGGCCAGAGTGCTTTTTAGGACAACTGCCATTCTATGAGTCTACTGTGTATCCTGCTTCTCACTTGTCAGGAATTCTGTAGCCTGAGCATATAGAGATGCAGTTTACGGGATTTCTGTAGACTGGACCTAAGGGACACTGTTTACAGGGGTTCTGTAGCCTCGGTGTAGAGACACAGTTTACGTGAGATCTATAGCCTCATTGTAGAGGGAAGCAATTACTGGAGTTCCTTAGCCTGAGAGTAGGCATACACACCATACAGGATTTCTGTAGTCTGGGCTTATAGAGACAGAGTGTATGAAATTCTGTAGCCTGGCAGTAGATATATGCAGTTTATGGGAGTTCTGTAGCCTGGGCCTAGGAGTCAAAGTTTACAGGGGTTCTGTAGCCTGGGTGTAGAGACACAGTTTACCTGAGATCTGTAGCCTTGGTTTGGAGAGAAGCAGTTTACTGGAGTTCTTATGCCTGGGAGTAGGCATACTCAGCATATGGGATTTCTGTAGCCTTGGTTTAGAGAGACAGAGTGTATGTAATTCTCAAGGCTGGCAGTAGATATACGCAGTTTATGAGAGTTCTGTAGCCTGGTCCTAGCTGACACAGTTTACGGGGGTTCTGTAGCCTGGTGTAGAGACACAGTTTACCTGAGATCCAATGCCAGTGTGTAGACAGAAGCAGTTTCCTGGAGTTCCTTAGCCTTGGAGTAGGCATCCGCAGCATACAGGATTTCTGTAGCCTGGGGTTAGAGAGATGCAGTTTACAGGAAATCTGTAGCCTGCCAGTAGGGAGGCATATTATACAGGAGTTCTGTAGCCTGGGAGTAAGGAGATGCAGTATCCAAGAGTTTTGTATCCTGAGTGTAGAGATACACAGTTTACGGCGGTTCTGTAGCCTGGGTTTAGAGACACAGTTTAACTGAGATCTGTAGCCTGAGTGTAGAGAGAAGCAGTTTACTGGAGTTCCTTAGTCTGGGAGTAGGCATACACAGCATATGGGATTTCTGTAGCCTGGGTGTAGACACACTGTATAAAATTTCTGTAGCCTGGCAGTAGATATACACATTTTATGGGAGTCTGTACCCTGGTCCTAGGAGATGCATTTTAAAGGTGTTTCGTAGCCTGGGTTTAGAGGCACAGTTTACCTGAGATCTGTAGTCTGTGTGTAAAGAGAAGCAGTTTACTGGAGGTCCTTAGCCTGGGAGTAGGGATACACAGCATATGGAATTCTGCAACCTGGGTGTGGAGACATGAGTTTATGGGAGATTTGTAGCCTGGGATTAGGGAGACACAGTATATGGGAGTTCTGTGACCTGGGTGTAGAGAGACGCAGTTTCCGGGAGATCTGAAGCAGCCTGGGTGTAGAGACACATTTTATGGTAGTTCTGTAGCCTGGACCCAGGATACACAGTTTGCGAGTGTTCTGTAATCTTGTGTAGAGGCACAGTTTACCTGAGATCTGTGTCTGTAGCCAAGGTGTAGAGAGAAGCAGTTTACTGGAGTTCCTTAACCTTGGAGTAGGCATACACAGTATATGGGAGTTTTATAACCTGGGTTTAGAGACACAATTTACCTGAGATCTGTAGCCTGGGTGTAGACAGAAGCTGTTTACTGGAGTTCCTTAGCCTTGGAGTAAGCATATGCAGCATGCAAGATTTCTTTAGCCTGGGTGTCGAGAGAGCCAGTTTACAGGAGTACTGTACCCTGAATGTTACAGATGCAGCTTACAGGAGTTCTTTGACCTGGGTGTAGAGAGAAGCAGTTTACAGGAGATCTGTGGCTGTGAGTAGGATGATGCAGTATATAAGAGTTCTCCAACCTGGAAGTAGGGAGACTCAGTATACAGGATTTTTGGAACCTGGCTGTAGAGATAAGCAGTTTACGGGAGTTCTATAGCCTGAGTGTAGCAGAGGCAGTTTACAGGAGCTCTGTAGCTTGGGAATAGAAGACACAATATATGGAAGTTCTGTAACTTACTGTAGAGAGACAGAGTTTATGGAAGATCTGTAGCTTGGGAGTAGGGAGATGCAATACATGGGAGTTATGTAACCTGGGTGTAGAGAGATGCAGTTTGCAGGAGATGTGTAGTCTGGGAGTAGGGAGATGCAGGATATGGGTGTTCTGTGAACTGGGGTTAGAGACACACAGTTTACAGATCTATAACCCGGGAGTAGGGAGATGCAGTGTATGGGAGTTTGTACCCTGAGTGTTGGAGATTCATCTTACTGGAGTTTTTAAACTGGGTGCAGAGAGACGCAGTGTATGGGAGTTCTGTAGGTTGCGTGCAGTAGATGCAGTTTAGTCGAGTTTGGTAGCCTGGGAATAGGAGACACAGTATACAGGAGTTTTGTAACCTGGGTGTAGAGAGATGCAGTGTCCGGGAGATCTGTAGGCTGAGTGTAGAGATGCATTTTATGGGAGTTCTGTAACCTGGGCCTAGGAGACTCAGTTTACAGGGGTTCTGTAGCCCGGGAGTAGAAACACAGTTTACCTCAGATCCGTTGCCTGGTTGTAGAGAGAAGCAGTTGACTGGAGTTCCTTAGCCAGGGATTAGGCATATGAGGCATACGGGATTTCTCTAGCCCGGGTGTAGAGAGAGACACAATTGTATGGAATTTCTATAGCCTGGCATTAGATTTATGCAGTTTATGGGAGTCTGTATCCCGAGCCTAGCAGTCAAAGTTTACAGGGGTTCTGTAACCTGGGTGTAGAGACACAGTTTACCTGAGATCTGTAGCCATGGTTTAGAGAGAAGCAGTTTACTGGAGTTCCATAGCCTTGGAGTAGGTATATGCAACATACAGGATTTCTGTAACCTGGGTATAGAGAGACCCAGTTGACAGGCATTCTGTTCCCTGAGTGTTGGAAATGCAGCTTATGGGAGTTCTGTGACCTGGGTGTAGAGAGACGCAGTTTACGGGAGATCTGTATCCTGGGAGTAGGGAGACGCAGTGTATGGGAGTTCTGTAGCCTGGGAGTAGGGAGATGCAGTACACAGGAGTTCTGTAGCCTGCGTGTAGAGAGATGCAGTTTACTGGAGATCTATAGTCTGAGTGCAGAGAGAAACAGTTTACTGAAGTTCCTTAGCATGGGACTAGGCATAAGCAGCATATGGCATTTCTGTAGACTGTTTTTAGAGACTCAGTTTATAGGAGATCTGTAGCCTGGGAGTAGGGAGATGCTGTATACGTGAGTTCTGTGCCCTTGGATTAGAGAGACGCAGTTTATGGGTGATTTGTTAACTGAGTGTAGAGAGCTGCAATATACAGGAGTTCTGTAGCCTGGGAGTAGGGAGACACAGTACGCAGGAGTTTTTTAACCTGGGTGTAGAGAGACGTAGTTTACAGATCTGTAGCCTCGGTGTAGAGACGCATTTTATGGGAGTTCTGCAGCCTGAGCCTAGGAGACACACTTTACGGGGGTTCTATAGCCTGGGTGTTGAGACACAGTTTACCTGAGATCTGTAGCCTGGGTGTAGAGAGAAGCAGTTTACTGGAGTTCCTTATCCTTTGAGTAGGCATAAGCAGCATATGGGATTTCTTTAGCCTGGTGTAGACAGACACAGTGCATAGAATTTCTGTAGCCTGGCATAGATATACGCAGTTTACAGGGGTTCTGTAGCCTGGGTATAGAGACAGTTTAGGGTTCAGTAGCCTGGGAGTAGGGAGACGCAGTATACGGAGGATCGGTGACCTGGGTGTGGAGAGACGCAGTTTCCGGGATTTCTGTAGCCTCAGCCTAAGGGACACTGTTTACAGGTGTTCTGTAGTCTGGGTGTAGAGACACAGTTTATGTGAGATCTATAGTCTGGTTGTAGAGAGAAGCAGATTATGGGAATTCCTTAGCCTGAGAGTAGGCATACTCAGCATACAGAATTTCTGTAGCATGGGTTTAGAGAGACACAGTGTATGGGAGTTCTGTACCCTGAGTGTTGGAGACGTAGTTTATGGCAGGTTTGTTAACTGGGTACAGAGAGACTAGGACTAGGGTTAAGGTTAGTGTTTTTGTTAGGTCTAATGTTAGGGTTAGGGTTAGGGTTAGTGTTATGGTTAGGTTTAGGGCTAGGTCTAAGGCTAAGGTTATTAGGTCTAAGCCTAGTGCTAGAGCTATTGATAGACTTAGAGTTGGGATTTCGGTGTGTTTAGTGTAAGGGTTAGGGTTATGGTAAGGGTTAGTTTTAGGGCTTGTGTTATGGTTAGGGCTAGTTTTAGGAATAAGGCCAGGGTTAGGGTTACGAATAGTGTTAGGGTTAGGGCTAGGGTTAGGGTAAGGTCTAGTGTTTGTGTGGGGCTAAATTAGGATTAGGGTTAGGGTTAGGTTTAGGGCTAGGGTACTGTTAGTGTTAGGGTCAGGCTTAGTGTTATGATTAGGGCTAGGGTTAAGGTTAGGACTATGGTGAGGGTTAGAGTTAGTGTTAAGGATAGTGTTAGGGTTTGGCTTATAGCTAGGGTTAGGGTTAGGGTAGGGTTAGGTTTAGGGTTAGCGCTTGGGCTAGGGCTAGGGCTAGGTTTAGGGCTAACATAGGGTTAGAGTTAGGGCTAGGTCTAGGTCTAAGGCTAGGGTTATGATGAGATTTATACCTAGTGCTAGGGCTAGTGATAGACTTAGGTTTGGAGCTAGGGTTGGTTTAGGGTATGGGTTAAGTTTTGGGTTGGGGTTAGGTTTAGGGCTAGCATTAGGGTTAGGGTCAGGGTTAGGTTTAGCCTTATGGCTAGGGTTATGTAGAGGGTTAGGGCTACATTAGGGTTAGTGTTAGGAATAGTTATAGAGGTAAGATTTGGGCTTGAGCCCTGACTAGGACTCGGTTTAGGGTCAGGAGTAGGGATAGGTCTAGTACCAGTGTTAGCTTTTATGCTTGGGTTTTCGGTTAGGTACAAGGCTAGTTCTAGGAGTAGGGCTAGGGCGAGGGTTAATGTTAGGGTTAGGGTTAGGGCTAGGGTTAGGGTTAGAGTTAGGGCTAGGTTAGGGTTAGTTAGGTCTAGGTTTAGTGTTAAGACTAGGTTTAGGGTTATGTTTAGGGCTAGGGTTAGGGATAAGTTTATGGCTAGTGTTGGGGTTGGGGGTAAGTCTTGGGCTAGGGTAGGGTTCGGGTTAGGTCTAGGGTTTGGGTCATTGTTAGGGTTAGGGTTAGGGTTAGGGTTAGGGTTAGGGTTAGGGCTAGTGTTAGTGTCAGGGCTAGGTTTAGTGTTAGGGTTAGGGTTAGGTGTAGGGCTATTATTAGTGTGAGTGCTAGAGTTAGGGATAAGTTTAGATTTTGGGTTAGAGTTAGGGATAAGGCTAGATTTAGTGTAAGGTCTAGCGTTAGCACTTAGGGTAGGGTTGGGTTAGAGCTAGGGTTAGGGTTAGGGTAAGGGTTAGTGTTAAGTTTAGGGCTAGTGTCAGGGTTAGGGCTAAATAACAGTTAGGGTTAGGGTTAGGGCTAAGGTTAACATTAGGGTTAGGGCTAGGGCTAGTGTTATGATTAGGACTAAGGTTAGCATTACAGTTAGGTCTAGTGTGAGGATCATGCCTTGGTTTAGGGTTAGGATTTGTGTTAGAGTTAGGGCTAATGTTAGTTTTAGGGCTAGGTTTAGAGTTAGTGTTAGGTCTAGGCTTAGAGCTGGGGTTAGGGTTAAGAGTATGGCTAGGGGTAGGGTTAGGGTAGGGTAGGATTAGGGCTATGCATAAGTTTAGTTTTAGTGCTATGGTTAGCGTTAGGGATAGGGTTAGGGTTAGGGCTAGGCTTAGGGTTAGGGCTAGGTTTAGGGTTAGGTTTAGGATTAGGGCTAGGCTTAGGGTTAGGGCTAGGCTTAGGGTTAGGGCTAGGCTTAGGGTTAGGGCTAGTGTTTTGATTATGTCTAGGCTCAGAGTTATGGTGAAGTTTACTGTTAGTGTTAGTCTAGTGTTAGCATTAGAGCTAGCGTTATGGTTAGTGATAGGTTTAGGGCTAGTGTTAAGGTTAGGGCTAAATAAGGGTTAGAGTTACTTTTAGGGCTAGGGTTAGGTTTAGAATTAGTGCTACGTTTAGGGTTAGGCTTAGGGCGAGGTTTAGGTTCGGAGTTTGTGTTAGAGTTAGGGCTAGTGTTAGTGTTAGGATTAGATTTAGAGTTAGGGTTAGGGCTAGGGCTAGGGTTAGGTTTTGGGTTAGGATTAGGGCTAGTGCTAGGGTTAGTGTAGGGCTATGGTTAGGGTTGGGGTTAGCGTTTGGGCTAGGGTTAGAGCTAGGGGTAGGGTTAGGGCTAGGGTTATGTCTATGTCTAAGGCTGTGTTATGATTAGGGCTAAGACTAGTGCTAGGGCCACTGATAGACTTTGGGTTGGGTTAGGGTTGTTTTAGGGTTAAGTCTAGGATTAGGTCTAGGTTTAGGGATAGCGTTTGTGTATGGCTAGGTTAAGGCTGAGGTTTGGGTTAGGTTTAAGACCAATGCTAGGGTTAGGGTTAGGTTTGGGATTGTTGACAGGGTTTTGTTACATTTAGGTCTAGGGCTAGGGTTAAGTTTAGGGCTAGGGCTAGGTTTAGCCCTAGGATTAGGGTTAGGGCTAGGGCTAGGGCTATGTTTAGGGCAAGTTTTAAAGTTAGGTTTAGGTTTAGGACTAGGGTTAGGGTTAAGGATAGGGCTAGGTTAGGATTAAGGTTAGTGTTTGGTTCAGGGTTAGGTTCAGGGCTAGGCTTAGGGTTAGGTTTAGTGCTAGGTTTAGGGTTAGGGTTATCGTGAGGGTTAGGGTTAGGGTTATCGCTAGGGTTAGGGTTAGGGTTAAGGTTGGGGCTTGGGTTAGGTTTAGTGTTAGGGCTAAGGTTATGTAGGGCTAGGGTTAGGATTAGGGTTTGGGTTAGGGCTATTTAGGATTAGGTTTTGTTTTAGTGTTAGGGCTAGGTTTGCTATTAGGGTTAGGGTTAGTGTTAGGGATAGTTGTATGATTAGGGTTAGGGTTAGGGTTAGGGTTAGGGTTCGGGCTAGGGGTAGGATTAGGTTTAGGGCTAGTGTTAGGGTTATGGTTAGGGCTAGAGCTAGAGTTAGGATTACGGTTAGGGTTAGGGCTAGAATTAGGGTTGGGGTCAGTGTTCGGGGTTGTGTTAGAGTTAGGTTTAGTGTTAGCGCTAGGGTTATGCTTAGGGTTAGTGCTATGGTTATGGTTAGGACTAGGTTTAGGTTTAAGGTTATTATTGGGGCTAATGTTATCATTAGGTCTAGGTTTAGGATTAGCATTAGGGTTAGGGCTAGGGTTAGGTTTAGGTTTATGGTTAGGGGAAGGGTTATTTTAGCCTCATGGCTAGGGTTATGTTTAGGATTAGGGATAAGTTAGGGTTAGTGTTAGGAATAGTTATAGAGGTATGATTTGGGCTAGAGCCCTGGCTCTGACTCGGTTTAGGGTCAGGAATAAGGCTAGGTATAGTGCCAGTGTTAGGTTCAATGCTTGGGTTTTCGGTTAGGTACAAGGCTAGTTCTAGGAGTAGGGCTAGGGCAAGGGTTAATGTTAGAGTTAGGGTTACGGTTAGGGCTAGTGTTAGTGTTAGGGCTATGTTTAGGGTTATGTTTAAGGCTAGGGTTAGGTATAGGGTTATGGCTAGGGTTAGGGTTAGGGCTATGGCTAGGGTTAGGGTTAAGGCTAGGGCTTGGGCTTGGGCTAGGGTTAGGGTCGTGTTAGGTCTAGGGTTTGGGTTAGGGTTGGAGTTAGGGCTAGGTTTAGGCCTGGTCTGTGTCTAAGGCTAGGGTCATGATTAGGGCTAAGCCTGGTGCTAGGGGTAATGACAGACTTAGAGTTGGGGTTAGGGTTGGGTTAGGGAAAGGTTTAAGGTTAGGTTTACGGCTAGTGTTAGGGTTAGGGCTGGTTTTAAGGTAGGGTTAACGTTAGGGTTAGGCCTAGGGTTAGGCCTAGTGTTAGGGCCAGGGCTAAATTAGGTTTAGGTTTAGGGTTAGGAATAGGTTTAGGGTTAGGGTTAGGGCTAGGTTAGGCTTAGGCTTAGGGCAAGGGTAGAGTTACAATTAGCATTATGGCTCCTTTTAGGGTTACGTTTAGGGCTAGGGGTATGGTTAGGGTTAGTTTTATGATTAGGGCTAGGGTTAGGGTTAGGGTTAGTGTTAAGGTTATTGTTATGGTTAGGTTTTGTGTTAGCATTAGGGCTAGGGTTAGGTTAGGGTTTTTGTTAGAGTTAGTGCTAGTGTTAATGTTAGGGCTAGGTTTAGCGTTAGGGCTAGGTCTAGGCTTAGGGTTAAGGTTTGGGTTAGGGTTTAATTTTAAGGTTAGTGTTTGGGCTAGGATTAGGGGTAGTGTGAGGGCTATTGTAACGTTAAAGTGAGGTTAGGTCTAGGTTTAGGGATAGGGTTAGTTTTAGGGTTAGGGATAGTGCTATGATTAGGGCTAGGTTTAGGGTTGGGGTTAGGGTTGGGGCTATGGTTAGCTTAAGGGTTAGGGTAAGTGTTAGTGTTAGGTATATCTAAGGCTAGGGCTATGATTAGGGCTAAGCCTAGTGCTAAGGCTAGTGATAAACAGGGTTGGGGTTATAGTTGGTTTGCAGTTAGGATTAGGGTTAGGGTTAGGGTTAGGGCTATGGTCATGTTTAGGGCTAGGGCTAGGGCTAAGGTTTTGTTTAGGGTTAGGTTTAGCGTTAGGGCTACAGTTAGGTGTAGGATTATGTTTAGGGTTAAGGCTAATTTTAGATTTAGGGTTCATGTTAGGGCTTGGGTTAGTGTTAGTGTTAGTGCTAGGTCAAGGTCTAAGGCTATTGTTAGGGTTAAGACTAGGCCTAGTTTTGGGCTTGGATTAGGATTAGGGCTTGGGTTAGTGTCAAGTCTTAGGCTAGTGTTAGGACTAAGGCTAGGGTTAGGGCTAAGGCTAGGTCACAGGCCAGGGTTAGGTTTAGGGCCAAGCCTAGGTCTGGAGCTATGGCTAGTTTAGGATAAGGGTTAGGGTTAGTGTTAGGATTAGGACTAGGTTTAGGGTTAGATTTAGTGCTAGGTTTAGAGTTAGGACTAGAGCTAGGGCTAGGTCTAAGGCTTGGTTTACGATTAGGGTCTAGTTCAATTCTATGTCTCGGCTTAGGTTTAGGATTGGGTTTAGGGCTTTGGTTAGGGTTAGGACTAAAGCTAGGATTAGGGTCAGGTTTAGGTTTAGGGTTAGGGTTAGGGCTAGGTTCAGAGTTAAGTTTAGGTTTAGGGTTAGGGTTATGTTTAGGGCTAGTGTCAGTGCTAGGGTTAGGGCTAGGGCTAGTTCTAGCACTACGGTTAGGGTTAGGTGTAGGGTAGTGTTAGTGTTAATGCTAGGGTTAGGGATAGGGGTAGTTTTAGGGTTAGGGTTAGGGTTAGGGTTGTTTCTTGGGTTAGGATTCGATGTAGGGCTAGGATTAAGGCTAGGTTTAGTGTTAGTGTTAGGACTGGTGTTAGGTTTAGTGTTAGGTTTAGTGTTCGATTTTGACTAGAGATTGGCTAGGAATAGGTTTAGAGTTCTGACTAAGGCTAGGTCTCATATCAGGGTTAGGGTTAATGCTTGGTTTTGGGTTAGGTCCAGGGCTAGTTCTAGGACTAGGGGTAGGGTGAGTGTTAATGTTAGGGTTAGGGCTAGGGTTAAGTTTAGGGTTAGCATTAGGGGTAGGGTTAGCGTTAGGGTTAGGGTTAGGGTTAGGGATAGGGTTAGTGTTAATGTTAGTGCTAGGTTAAGGTTTATAGTTAGGGCTAGGGTTAGGGTTAGGTTAAGGCTAGGTTTAGGGTTAACTTTAGTGTTAGGATTAGGGCTATTTTAGGATTAGGGCTAGGGTTAGGGTTAAGGTTAGTGTTAGGGTTAGGACTAGTGTTAGGATTATTGCTGGGGCTAGGGTTAAGGTTTGTGTTAGGTTAGGGATAGGGTGAATCTAAATGTTAGTGTTAGGATTAGGTTTAGTTTTAGGGTTAGGACTAGGCTTAGGGTTAGGTTAGGGCTAGCATTAGAGTTAGTGCTAGGGCTAGGGTTAGGTTTAGGATTAGGGTTAGTTCTAGGATTACGGTTAGTGTTAGGACTAGGGTTCAGGTTCGGGTTAATTTTATGGCTAGTCTTAATGTTAGGCTTAGGACTATGGGTAGGTTTAGAATATGGTTAGAGTTAGGGTTAGGGTTAGGGTAGGGCTAGTGTTATGATTAGGGCAAGGGTTTTGATTAGGTTTAGGTTTAGGGCTAAGGATAGGGTTAGGTTTAGGGTTAGGTATATGTCTACAGTGAGGGATATGATTAAGGCTGAGGCTAGTGCTAGGGCTAGTGATAGACTTAGGGTTGTGGTTAGGGTTGGTTTAGGATTAGGGTTAGGGTTAGGGTTAGGGTTAGGGTTTGGGCTAGGGTTAATGTTAGGTCTTGGGCTAGGGTATTAGTTTGCATTACGGCTTTGGTTAGGGTTACAGTTAGCGTTAGGTCTACAGTTAGGATTAGGGTTAGGTCTAGGGTTAGGCTTAGGTTTATTGTTAGGGGTAGGGTTACGGTTAGTTTTAGGGTTAGAGTTAGGGTTAAGGCTAGATTTACAGTAAGATCTAGCATTAGCACTACGGCTAGGGTTGGGTTGGAGCTAGTGTTAGGTTTAGGGTTAGGCTTATTGCTAGGCTTAGGTTTAGGCTTGAGCTAGGGTTAGGGTTAGGTTTAGAGCTTGGGGTAGGGTTAGGTTTAGGGCTAGCTTTTGGTTTAGTTTCATGGCTAGGATCTGGGTTAGCATTATGGGTAGAGTTAGGGTTAAGTTTAGGACTAGGGTTAGGGTTAGGTTTAGGGTTAGGGCTATTGTTAGGGTTAGTTTACAGTTAGGGTTAGTATTATGGTTAGGGTTAGGTTTAGGGCTAGTGTTATTTTTAGGGCTAGAATTAGGATTAGGGTTAGTGTTAAGGTTAGGTCTAAGGTTAGGAATAGGGTTAGGACTAGGTCTATGTCTAAGTCTAGTGTTAATATTAGGGCAAAGCCTAGTGCTAGGGCTCGGGTTACCTTAGGGAGAAGTATATGGCTAATGTTAGGATTAGGGTTAGGGCTAGGCCTAGTTCTAGGACTACATTTAAGATTAGTTTAGGGCTAGTGTTAGTGTTAGTGCTAGAATTAGGGATAGGGTTAGGTTTAGGGTTAGCGTTAGTGTTAGTGTTAGGATTATGGTTAAGGCTAGATTTATGGTAGGGTCTAGCATTAGCACTAAGGCTAGTGTTAGGTTGGAGCTAGGGTTAGGGTCAGGTTTAGGGTTTGGGTTAGGGTTAGGGTTAAGGTAGGGTTAGGGTTATTTCTTGGGTTAGGGTTCGGTCTAGGGCTATGGCTAAGGCTAGAGTTACAATTAGGGTTAGGGCTAGGGCTAGGGCTAGTTCTAGGAATACAGTTAGGGTTAGGTGTATGGCTAGTGTTTGGGCTAGTGCTGGGGTTAGGCATAGGAATAGGGTTAGAGTTAGGATTTGGGTTAAGGCTAGATTTTGGGTAAGGTCTAGCTTTAGCACTAAGGCTACGGTTGGGTTAGAGCTAGGGTTAGGATTAGGGTTAGTGTTATGGTTATGGTTATTTCTTGATTTAGGGATAGGTCTAGTGCTAGGACTAAGGTTAGTATTAGGGTTAGGGTTAGAGCTAGGTTTAGGGGTAGGGTTAGGTTTAGTATTAGGGCTAGGTTTAGAGTTACAATTTGGGCCAGAGCTAGGGCTAGGCTAGGTTTAGATTTCAGACTAGGGCTAGGTCTTGTGTCAGGGTTAGGTTTAATGCTTTGGTTTTGGTTAGGTCCAGGGCTAGTTCTAGGACTAGGGCTAGGGTGAGTGTTAATGTTAGTTTTAGGGCTAGGGTTAGGGTTAGTGTTATTCGTTATGGCTAGGGTTAGGGTTAGGGATAGCACTAGGATAAGGGTTAGTGTTAGGGTTTGGGCTTGTGTTACTTTCAGGGCTAGGTTTAGGTTTAGGTTTATGGTTATGGCTAGGATTAGGGTTAGGGTTAAAGTTAGGGTTAGGGCTTGGGTTAGGATTAGGGCTAGGTTTAGGGTAAGGTTTAGGGCCAGGGTTAGTGTTAGGTTTAGTGTTAAGGTTAGGGCTAGTTCTATGGCTAGGTCTATTTCTAAGTCTAGGGTTATGATTAGGGCTAAGCCTAGTGCTAGGGCCTGTGATAGTTTAGTGTTGGGGTTAGGGTTGCTTTAGAGTAAGGGTTAGGGTAAGAGTCAGGGTTAGGTTAAGGGCTAGTGTTCAGGTTATGTATAGTGTTATGATTATGGCTAGGCTTAGAGTTAGAGTTAATATTAGTGTTAGGTTTAGGTCTAATGTTAGGATTTAGGCTAGTGTTAGGGTTAGTGTTAGTGTTACGGCTAGGGCTAGTGTTAGCGTTAGGGCTAAATTATGGTTAGGGTTAGGTTTAGGGCTAGGGTTAATGTTAGGGTTTGGGATAGTCCTAGGGCTAGGCTGAGCTAGTTAGGGTTAGCATTAGGGCTAGTGTTTGGGTTTGGTTTAGGGTTTGGGCTAGGGCTAGGTTTAGGGATAGGGTTGTGAGTAGGATTAGGACTAGGTGTATGTCTAAGGCTAGGATTATAATTAGAACTATGCCTAGTGCTAGTGCAATGATAGACTTAGTGTTGGAGTTAGGGTGAGTTAGGGTTAGGGTTAGGGCTAAATTTAGGGTTAGTGTTAGACCTAGGGTTGTGGTTAGGATTAGGGCTAAGGCTATGTTTATGGCTAGTGTTAGGGTTAGGTTTAGGTTTATGGCTAGTTATAGTGTTATGTTTATAGCTATGGCTAGGTTTAAGGCTTGGTTAGGTTTAGGGCTAGGCCTAGGAATAGGGCTAGGAGTAAGTCTAGAGCTACCTTTAGGGTTGGGAAATGTTAAGGTTAGGGCTAGTGTTGTGTTAACAGTAGGACTATGACTAAGCCTAAGGCTATGGTAAAGGTTAAGTGTAGGATTAGGGTTAGGGTTAGAGTTAGGTTTAGGGCTTGGGATTGGTTTTGGGTTAGGGCTAGAACTAGTGCTAGGACTAGGATTAGGGTTAGGGTTAGGGTTAGGTCTAGATTTGGGGTTCGGATTAGGGGTACTTTTAAAATTAGGGTTAGGGCTAGAGCTAGGGCTAGGACTAGGTTTAGGGTTAGGACTAGGGCTAGGTCTAGGGTCAGGTTTAGGGTTAAGGATTGGGTTTTGGGTTGGTCTAGGTCTCATGCTAGTACTAGGGCTAGGGTGAAGGTTAGGGTTATCATTAGGGTTAGGGCTAGGTCTAGGTCTAAGGCTATTGTTAGGATTAAGACTAGGCCTAGGGCTCAGGCTGTACTTAGGTTTAGGGCTTGGGTTAGTTTAAGTCTTGGGCTAGGGCTAGGACTAAGGCTAGGGTTAGGGCTAGGGCTAGGTCTCAGGCCAGTGTTAGGTTTAGGGCCAAGCCTAGGTCTGGGGGTATGGCTAGGTTTAGGGTTAGGGTTAGGGTTAGTGTTAGGATTAGTGTTAGCATTAGGGTTAGTGCTAGGGTTAGGATTGGGGCTAGGTGTAAGGCTTGGTTTAAGTTTAGGGCTAAACCCAATACTAGGGCTATGATTAGGTTTAGGATTGGGGTTAGGGCTTTTGTTAGGGTTAGGTCTAGGGCTAGGGCTAGGACTAGGGCTAGGGTTAGGGTTAGGGTTAGGGTTAGGGTTAGGGCTAGGTTCAGGGTTAGGGTTATGTTTAGGATTAGAGTTAAGTTTAGGTCTATTGTTAGGATTAGGTCTAGGGTTAGTTCTAGGACTACGGTTAGGGTTAGATGTAGGGCTAGTGTTAGTGTCAGTACTAGGTTAGGGATAGGAATAGGGCTACGTTTAGGCTATATGTTAAGGATAGATTTAGGGTAAGGTCTAGCGATAGCACTAAAGCTAGGGTTGAGTTAGAGCTAGGTTTAGGGTTAGGGTTAAGGATTGTGTTAGGGTTATTTCTTGGGTTAGTGTTAGGTCTAGGGTTAGGACTAAGGCTAGTGTTAGGTTTAGAGTTAGAGCTAGGCCTAATTCTAGGACTAAGTTTAGGATTAGATGTAGGGATAATGCTAGGATTAGGGTAGGGATAAGGTTAGGGTTAGGGTTAGAATTATTTCTTGGCTTAGGATTTGGTCTATGGCTAGGACAAAGGCTAGGGTTAGGATTAGGGCTAGGGCTAGTTTTGGAGTTAGGTTTGGGCTAGAGCTAGGGCTACGACTAGATTTAGGGTTAGAACTAGGGCTAGGTCTGGTGTCAGTGATAGGGTTAATGCTTGGGTTTGGTTTAGGTCCAGGGGTAGTTCTAGGACTAGGGCTAGGGCGAGGGTTAATGTTAGGGTTAGGGCTAGGATTAGGGTTTTGTTATGGCTAGGGTTAGGATTAGTGTTAGGTTTAGGGCTAGGGCTAGGTTTAGGGTTAGTTTTAGGGCTAGGGTTAGTGTTATGTTTAGGGCTAGGTCTAGTGTTATTGTTAGGGCCAGCTGTATGGTTTTGGTTAGGGCTAGGGTTAGCGTTAGGGCTAGGGCTAGTGTTAGGGTTCCTGTAAGGGCTAGTGTTAGGTTTAGGGTTAGCGCTAGGGCTAGGTCTAAGGCTAGGGTTAGCTTTAGGGGCAAGCCTAGGACTGGGGCTAGGGCTAATGTTAGTGTTAGTTTTAGGGCTAGTGTTAGTGTTAGTGCTAGGATTAGCGTTAGGGTTAGGACTAGGGTTAGGGTTACGGCTAGTTTTAACGTTAGGTTTAGGGCTAGAGCTAAGGATAGGACTAGGTTTAGGGTTTGGACTAGAGCTAGGTCTAGTGTGAGGTTTAGGGTAAAGGCTAGGGTTTGGGCTGGTCTAGGGCTCATGCTAGGACTAGGGCTAGGTCGAGGGTTAGAGCTAGAGTTAGGGTTAGGTTTTGGGTTAGGTCTAAGACTATTGTTAGGGTTGACCAGTCCTAGAGCTAGGGCTGGGCTTAGGGTTAGGGCTTGGGTTAGTGTTAAGTCTTGGGCTAGGGCTAGAACTAGGGCTAAGTCTCAAGCCAGGGTTAGGTTTAGGGCCAAGCCTAAGACTAGGGCTATGGCTAGGTTTAGGTTTGGGTTAGTGTTAGGATAGTGTTAGGATTAGGGCTAGGGTTAGGGTTAGGTTTAGTGCTAGGGTTAGGGTTATGGCTCGGGCTAAGTGTAAGGCTTGGTTTAAGTTTAGGGCTAAGCTCAATGATAGGGCTAGGGTTAGGTTTAGTATTGGGTTAGGGCTTTGGTTAGGATTGGGTCTAGGTCTAGGGCTAGGACTATGGCCAGGGTTAGGGTTAGGGTTAGGGTTAGGGCTAGGGTCTTGATTAGGGTTAGTGTTAGGGTTAGGGTTAAGTTTAGGGCTAGTGTTAGGACTAGGGTTAGGGCTAGGGGTAGTTCTAGGTCTACATTTAGTGTTAGGTGTAGGGCTAGTGTTAGTGTTAGTGCTAGGGTTAGGGGTGAGGATAGGGTTAGGGTTAGGTTTATTTCTTGGGTTAGGGTTAGATCTCGTCCTAGGACAAAGGCTAGGTTTAGGGTTAGGGTTAGGGCTAGGGTAAGGGTTAGTGTTAGGGCTCATTTTAGAGTCACGGTTTGGGCTAGAGTTAGGGCTAGGAATAGGCTTAGTGTTAATACTAGGGCTATGTCTAGTGTCAGGTTTAGGGTTAATGCTTGGGTTTGGTTTAGGTCCAGGGCTAGTTCTAGGACTAGGACTAGGGTGAGGGTTATTGTTACGGTAAGGCTAGGGTTAGGGTTATGGTTAGGGTTAGGGCTAGGTTTAGGATTAGGGTTAGGGCTAGGGTTAGGGTTAGGGCTTCGGCTAGGGTTTGGGTTCAGGTTAGGGTTAGGGCTAGTGTTAGAGTATGGTTTTGTGTTAGGGTTAGGGCTAGGTCTATACCTAAGTCTAGATTTAAGATTAGGGCTAAGCCTAGTGCTAGGGCTATCGACTTAAGGCTGGTGTTAGGTTGGTTTAGGGTAAGGTAAGGTTAGGTTTAGGACTAGTTTTAGGGTTAGGATTAGTGTTTGGGTTAGGTCCATTATTAGGATTAGGTCTATGGTTAGAGTTAGCATTAGTGTTTGGGTTAGGGCTATTGTTAGGGTTAGGGCTTAATTAAGGTTAGGGTTAGGTTTAGGGATATGGTTATGGATAGGTTACTGTGAGGGTTAGGGTTAGGGGTAGGGTTATGGTTAGTGTTAAGATTAGTGCTACAGCTAGGGTTATGGCTTGGGTTATGGTTAGGACTAGGGTTAGGGTTAGGGTTAAGGTTAGTGTTAGTATTAGGGCTATGGCTAGATTAGGGTTAAGGCTAGGTCTAGTGTCATAGTTAGGGTTATGATTAGGGCTATTCCTCATGCTAGAACTAGTGATAGACTTATGGTTGGTGTTAGGGTTCGTTTAGAGTAAGGGTTATGTTTAGGATTTGGGCTAGTTTTAGGGCTTGTGTTAGTTTTAGGTCTAGTGTTAGGGATAGGGCAAGGGTTAGAGTTAGAGCTAGTGTTATGATTAGGGCTAAGGTTATGGTTAGGGTTAGGGATAAGTTTTGGGTTAGGGTATTTCTAGTGCTGGATTGGCCCTAGGGTTATGGTTAGGGTTTTTGTTAGGGTTAGGGCTAGTGTTAGTTTTAGGGCTAGGTTTAGGGTTAAGGTTAGGGCTAGTCTTAGGTGTAGGGTTAGAGCTAGATTTAGGATTAAGGTTAGGGCTAGGGCCAGGTTAGGGTTAGGTTTAGGGTTAGGGCTAGGTTTAGGATTAGTGTTAGGTGTAGGGTCAGGGTTAGCATTATGTCTAGGGTTAGGGTTAGGTTTAGGGCTAGGGTTAGGGCTATAGTTAGGGTTTGTTTAAGGATAAAGTTTAGGGTTAGGGTCAGGGCTAGTGTTATGATAAGGGCTTGGGTTAAGCTTAGGGTTAGGGTTAGGTTTAGAGCTAGGTTTAGGGACAGGGTTAGGGCTAGTGTTATGGTTAGGGCTTAATTAGGGTTAGGGTTAGGGTTAAGGCTAGAGTTATGGTTAGGTTTTGGGCTATGGTTAGGGATAGTGTTGAGGTGAGGGTTAGGGTTAGAGTTAGCTTTAGGGCTTAGGTTAGGTTTAGGGTTAGGGTTAGGTTAGGTCTAGGTCTAAGGTTAGGGCTTTGTTATGATTAGGGCTAGGGTTTAGATTTTGTTAAGGTTAGTGTTAGTGTTAGGTCTAGTGTTAGGATTAGGTATAGGGTTAGGGTTAGGGTTTGTGTTAAGTTTAGGGCTAGTGTTCACGCTAGGTTTAGGGTCAGATTTAGGGCTAGGTTTATGGTTAGGTTAGGGCTAGTGTTAGTGTTAGGGCTAGTGTTAGTGTTAGTGTTAGTGTTAGGGCTGGGGTAGGGTTAGTGTTAGTATTATGGCTATTGTTAGGGATAGGCTTAGTGCTAGGTTTAGGGTTAGGGTTATGAGTAGGTTTAGAATTTGAGTTAGGGTTAGGGTTAGGGATAGGGCTAGTGTTAATGTTAGGGCTAGTGTTTGGTTTAGGGTTAGGGTTAAGTTTAAGGTTAGGATTAGGGTTAAGGATAGAGTTAGTTTAGGTTTAGGTATATGTCTATGGCTAGGGTTTTATTAGGGTTAATTCTAGTGCTGCGGCTAGTGATAGATTTAGTGTTGGGGTTAGGGTGGTTTAGGGTTAAGGTTACGGCTCGTGTTTGGGTTAGAGCTAAATTAGTGTTAGGTTAGCTTTAGGGCTAGGGTTAGTGTTATGGTTAGGGTTAGGTCTAGTGTCAGGATTAGTCTAGGTTTAGAGTTAGGGTTGGTGTTAGGGTTAGGGCTAGGGTTAGGGATAGAGTTAGGGTTAGGGCTAGTATTGTGATTAGGCTAGGGTCAGGATTAAGTTTCGGTTTAGGGTTAGCTGTGGGGTTAGGCTTAGGGTTAGGTTTAGGGTTAGGGTTAGGGTTAGGTCTATGTCTAAGGCTAGATTTGTGATTAGGTTAAGCCTAGTGCTAGGGCTAGTGATAGACTAAGGGTTGTTGTTCGGGTTGGTTTAATGTAAGGGTTAGGGTTAGGGTTTGGGTGTGGTTTAGGATTAGTGGTGGGGTTAGGGTTAGATCTAGGGTTACATTTAGGGTTAGGGCTAGGGTTAGAGTTAGGGTTAGGGCTAGGGTTAGGGTTAGGTTAGGGTTAGGTTAGGTTAGGGTTAGGTTAGGTTAGGGTTAGAGTTAGGGTTAGGTTAGGTTAGGGTTAGGTTAATGTTATGGCTATATTTAGGTTTAGGTTAGGGTTAGGACTAGGGTTAGGTTTAGGACTAGGGCTAGGGTTAGGGCTAGTGTTGTGATTACGGTTAGGGTTAGGGTTAGGGTTATGGTTGTTGTTAGGGTTAGGGCTAGGATTAGGGATAGAGTTAGGGTTAGGGATAGCATTGTAAATAGGCTGGGGTCAGGATTAAGTTTCGTGTTAGGGTTAGCTGTAGGGTTAGGTTTAGGGTTAGGGTTAGGGTTAGGGTTAGGTCTATGTCTAAGGCTAGATTTGCGATTAGGGTTAAGCCTAGTGCTAGGGCTAGTATAGACTCAGGGTTGTTGTTTGGGTTGGTTTAAGGTAAGGATTAGGGTTAGGGTTTGGGTGTGGTTTAGGATTAGTGGTGGGGTTAGGGTTAGATCTAGGGTTACATTTAGGGTTAGGGCTAGGGTTAGAGTTAGGGTTAGGTCTAGGGTTAGGGTTAGGTTAGGGTTAGGTTAGGTTAGGGTTAGGTTAGGGTTAGAGTTAGGGTTAGGTTAGGTTAGGGTTAGGTTAATGTTATGGCTAAATTTAGGTTTAGGGTTAGGACTAGTGTTATGGTTAGGGCTAGGGCTAGGGTTAGGGCTAGTGCTGTGATTACGGCTAGGGTTAGCATTAGGGTTAGTGTTAATGTTAGTGTTATGGTTAGGTCTAGTGTTAGGATTAGGGCTAGTGTTAGTGCTAGGGCTGGGTTTATGGTTAGGGTTAGGGCTAGGCTTAGGGTTAAGCTGAGGGCTAAGTTTAGGGTTAGTGTTAGTGCTAGTACTTATGTTAGGGATAAAGTTAGGTCTAGTGTTATGGTTAGTGTTAGGATTAGGATCAGGGTTAGGTTCATGTTCGGATTATGGATAGGGTTTAGGGCTTTTGTAGGATTAGGGCTAGTGTTAGGTTTATGTTTATGGATTGGGTAGGTCTAAGGTTGTGGTTAGGTTTTGGGCTAGGCCTAGGGCTAATGCTAGGACTAGGTCTAGAGTTATATTTAAAGTAGGGTTATGGTTAGGGTTTGGGCTAGTGTTGGGTTTATGGTTAGGGCTAGGGCTATGTCTAAGGCTACAGTTATGGTTAGGTGTAGGACTAGGGCTCGGGTTATGGTTAGGGCTTGGTTTTGTTTTTGTGTTAGGCCTAGGGCTAGTGCTAGGGCTAGGTCTATTGTTAGGATTAGGTGTAGGGTTAAGGTTAGGTTTAGGGCTAGTTTTAGAGTTAGGGTTAGTGTTAGATCTAGGGCTAGGGCTAGGTTTATATTTAGGATTAGGGTAAGGACTAGGGCTATTTCTTATTTCAGGTTTAGGGTTAGGGTTAGGGTAAGGGCTAGTGTTAGGGTTAGGGTTAGCACTAGGGCTAATTCTAAGGCTAGGGTTAGATTTAGGGCCAAGATTAGGACTGGGGCTAGGGCTAGTATTAGTATTAGTTTTAGTGCTAGTTTAATGTTAGTGCTAGGACTAGGGTTAGGATTAGGGTTAGGGTTAGCATTAGGGCTAGTTTTAAAGTTAGGGTTAGGGCTAAGACTAGGTTTAGGGTTAGGACTAGGGCAAGGTCTAGGGTCAAGTTTAAGGTTAAGGCTGGGTTTGGGTTTGTCTAGCGCTCATGCTAGGTCTAGGGCTAGGACAAGGGTTAGGGTTAGGGTTAGGGTTTGGGCTAGGTCTAAGACTATTGTTATGGTTAAGACTTGGCCTAGGGCTACGACTAGGACTAGGGTTAGGACTAGGGCTAGGTCTCAGGCCAGGGTTAGGTTTAGGGCCAAGCCTAGGATAGGGGCTATTGCTAGGTTTAGGGTTAGGGTTGGGGCCAGGGCAGGTGTTATTATTAGGGCTAGGTTTAGGGTTAGCATTAGGGCTAGGGTTAGAGTTAGGTTTTGTGTTAGGGCTAGGGTTAGAGTTTAGGTTAGTGTTCAGATTACCTCTAGGGAGAGTGTATGGTTAGGGTTAAGGTTAGTGTTAGGGTTTGGTCTAGTTTTAGGATTAGGGCTAGGGTTAGGGTTATGGTTTCTGTAAGGCTTAGGGCTAGTTTAGTTTTAGTGTTACGGTTAGTGCTAAGGCTAGGGTAAGGTTTAGGGTTAGGGTTAGAACTAGGGTTAGTCTAAGGCTAGGGTTAGGGTTAGTGTTAGGATTCTGTTAGGGGTAATGTTATTGTTAGGGCTAGGTATAGGGTTGGGGTTAATGTTAGGGTTAGGGTTAGTGTTAGTGCTATGACTAGGGTTAGGTTTAGGGTTAGGGCTAGTGTTATGATTAGGCTAGCGTCAAGATTAGGGTTATGGTTATAGTTAGGATTACTGTTAGGGTTAGGTTTAGGGTTAGGCCTAGGGTGAGAGTTAGGGTTCGGGTTAGGATAGGGTTAGGGATAGGGCTAGTGTAATGATTACAGCTAGGGTGAGCATTAAGGTTAGCTTTAAAGTTAGTGTTAGGTTTGGGTCTAGTCTTATGATTAGGCTTATGATTAGGGTTAGGGTTTGTGTTAAGATTAGGTCTATTGTTAGTGTTAGGGCTGGGTTTAGGGTTAGGGTAGGTCTATGGTTAGTTTTAGGGTTAAGTTTAGGGCTAGGGTTAGGTTTAGGGTTAGTGTTAGGGCTAGGGTTAGGGTTAGTGTTAGGGTTCGGATTAGCTTTACATCTAGGGTTAGGCTTATGGTTAGGGTTAGGGTAAGGTTTAGGGTTAGTGTTAAGGTTTGTTAGTGCTAGGGTTGGGTTAGGGTTAGGATTAGGGTTAGGGCTAGGGTTAGGGTTAGGGCTACATTTGGGGTTAGGGTTTGGGTTATTTTTAGGGTTAGGCTTAGGGCTAGTGTTATAGTTAGGGTTCGGATTAGGGACATGGTTAGTGTTAGGTTTAGGGCTAGGTTCAGGGTTTGGTTAGGGTGAAGTTTATTGTTATGTTTTGCATTATTGCTAGTGTTATGTTTAGCATTAGGTTTAGGGCTAGGGGTTATGTTAGGGCTACTGTTAATATTAGGTCTAGTGTTATGGTTAGTTAGGGCTTTGGTTAGAGTTATGGTTTGTGTTTAGTCTAGTGTTAGAGTTAGGGCTATTGTTAAGATTGCAGTTAGGGTGAGTGTTAGGGTTATGGTTAAGGTAAGTTTTTGGGTTCGGTCTAGTGTTAGCATTAGGGTTAGCGTCTGGGTTTAGGGTTAGGGTGTGTGTTCGGTTAGGGCAAGGTTTAGGGTTAGTGTTATGTCTAGGTTAGTTTTATCTTATGGCTAGTGCTAGGGTTAGGGTTATTGTTATTGTGTGGGCTTAGGGTTAGGGTTTTGTTCAATTAGGGCAAGGTTTAGGGTTAGGGCTAGGGCTAGGTTTATGGTTAGGGTTAGGGCTAGGGTTAGTCTTAGTGCTAGTGTTACCGTTATGGTTAAGATAACAGTTAGGGCTAATTTTTGTGTTAGAGCTACATTGAGGGTTAGGGTTAGTGTTAGGCTTAGGGTTGGGGTTAGTTCTAGGGCTAAAGTAGGTTTAGGGTTAGGGCTACCCTTATGATTAGGCTAGTGTCAGGATTGGGGTTAGGGTTAGTGTACCGGCCAGGGTTAGGGTTGTGGTTAGGGCTAGTAGGTCTATTTCTAAGGCTAGGATTATG
The DNA here is from genome assembly GCA_949820135.1 of Sylvilagus floridanus. Taxonomy (NCBI): domain Eukaryota; kingdom Metazoa; phylum Chordata; class Mammalia; order Lagomorpha; family Leporidae; genus Sylvilagus; species Sylvilagus floridanus. Next base: position 5,065,496 of record OX463238.1, on the reverse strand, counting down.
ATTAGGGCTAAGCCTAGAAATAGGATTAGTGATAGACTTAGGGTTGGTGTTAGGATTGGTTTATGGTTAGGGTTAAGGCTAAGGATAGTGTTAAGACTCGGGGAAGCATAGGGTTAGGGTTAGAGTTAGGGCTAGGGTTAGGATTAGGGCTTGTGTTATGATTAGGATAGGGTTAGGATCAGTGTTAAGGACTGGGTTATGGCTAGGTTTAGGGTTAGGGTGAGGACTAGGTCTATGTCTAACACTAGGGTTATGATTTGAGCTAAGCCTAGTGCTAATGCTTGATAGATTTAGGGTTGTGGTTAGTGTTGGTTTAGGGTTAAGGTTTGTGTTAGGGTTAGGGCTACAGTTAGGGTTAGGAATAGTCTAGATTTAGTGTAAGGGTTAGGGCAAGAATGAGGGTTAGGTTTAGCATTAGGGCTAAGGTAAGGGTTAGGGTTAGGTTTAGGTTTAGGGTTAGGGCTAGGGTTAGAGTATGGTGCAGGTTAGGGCTAGCGTTATGGTTACAGCTAGTGTTATGGTTAGCGTTAGGGTTAGGGTTAGTTTTTGTGTTAGGGTTAGTGCTAGTGTCAGTGTTAGGGCTAGGTTTAGGGTTAGGTCGAGGATAAGGGTTAGGGCTATGGTTAAGTTTAGTGTTAGGGATAATGTTATAATTAAGACTAGAGTTAGAATTAGGCTTGGTGTTAAGATTAGGGCTAGGCCTAGGGTTAGGTTTAGGGTTAGGGTTAGGTTTAGTTTTAGGATTAGGGTTAGGCTTAGGGTTAGAGTTAGCACTAGTTTTATGAAGAGAGCTAGCATGAGGGTTAGGGTTAAGGTTAGTGTTAGGGTTATGGTATGGCTTGGTTTAGGGTTAGGGTTAGCGCTAGTTTTAGGGTTTGGGTTGTTTATGGTTAGGGTTAGCGTTAGGGTTATCGTTAGGGATAGATTTCGTGTTAGCGTTAGGGTTAGGACTAGGGTTAGGGTTAGCACTAGTGTTATGAAGATTGCTAGGATGAAGGTTAGGGTTAATGTTAGTGTTAGGGCTAGGGTTAGGGTTATGGTTATGGCTTGGTTTAGGGTTAGGGTTAGCGCTAGGTTAGGGTTGGGTTTTTCATTAGGGCTAGATTTCATGTTAGCATTAGGGTTAGGGCTAGGGTTAGAGTTAGGGTTAGGGTTAGGGTTTGGGTTGGGTTATGGTTAGGGTCAGGGATAGTGTTAGAGTTAGGGTTCTGGTTAGGGCTAGGGTTAGTGTTAGTGTTAGGTCTAGGTTTATGGTTTTGTTAGGGGTAGGGTTAGGTTTAGGGTTAGTTTTAGGTCTAGCCTTAGGGTTTGGGTTAGGGTTATGGTTGGGGCTAGGGTTAGGGTTATGGTGAGGTCTAGTTTTAGGGTTAGGGTTTGAGTTAGTGTTATCTTTATTCTGGTGTTAGGTTTAGGGTTAGTGTTAGGACTAGGGGTAGGGTTAGGGTTAATTTATGTATAGGGCTAGGATGACAGTTAGGGTTTGGGATTTGGTTAGAGTTAAGTTTTGGGTTTGGCTAGGTTTAGGGTTAGTTTTAGGGCTAGTTTTAGGATTATGGTTAGGGCTAGGGTTATGATTAGGGCTAGGGTTATGGTTAGGGTTAGGACAAGGGCTAGGTTTAGTGTTAGGGCTAGGGTAAGGTTTAAGGTTAGGGTTAGGTTTAGGGTTAGGGTTAGGGTTAGGGTTAGGGTTAGGGCTATTTTTGAGATAGGGTTTGGGCTAGAGTTAGTGCCAGGGCTAGTTTTAGGGTTACGACTAGGGTTAGATCTAAGGCCAGGGTTAGTGTTAATGCTTGGGTTTGGGTTGGATCCAGGGGTAGTTCTAGGACTATGGCTAGGGTGATGGTTAATGTTAGGGTTAGGGTGAAGGTTAGGGTTAGGGTTGGTGTTAGTGTAGGGCTATGTTTAGGGTCTGTGGTTAGCATTATGGTTAGGTCTATGGTTAGTGTTAGGGTAGGCATTGGTCTAGTGTTAGGGTTAGGATTAGGGCTAGAGTTATGGGTAGTGTTAGGGCTAGGGTTAGGGCTAGGCTTAGCTTTATGGCTAGTGTTAGGGTTAGGGCTAGGTTTAGGGTTCTGGTTAGGGTTAGGGTTCGGGTTCGGGTTAGTGTTATGGGTAGTGTTATGATTAGGGAGAGGTTTTGTGTTAGGGCTAGTTTAGTGTTAGTGTTAGGGCTAGGTTTGCATCAGGATTAGTGTTAGTGTTAGGGTTAGGGTAGGGCTGGGGCTTGGGTTAGGTTTAAGGCTAGGGCTATATTTAGGGTTAGGGTTAGGATTAGGGCTACTTTTAGAGTTAGGATTTGTGCTAGAGATATGGCTAGGACTAGGTTTAATTTTTAGACCAGTACTAGGTCTAGTGTCAGGGTTAGTGTTAATGCTTGTGTATGGTTAGGTCCAGAGGTTTTTCTAGGACTAGGATTAGGGCGAGGGTTAATGTTAGGGTTAGGGCTACCATTAGTGTTAGGGTTAGGGATATGGTTAGTGTTAGTGTTAGGGAAGAGTAGGGTTAGGGTTAGGTTTAGGGTTAGCATTAGGGGTAGTGCTAGGGTTAGGGTTAGTGGTGGGCTTGTGCTAGGGTTAGGGTAAGGGTTATTGATTTGTTTAAAGCTAGGGTTCTTGTTGGGTAGGGCTAGGTGTATGTCTAAGGGTAGTGGTATGATTAAGTCTTAGCTCAATGCTAAGATTCGTGATAGGCTTAGGATAGGGTTTGGGGATGGGTTTAGGGTTGGTTTAGGACTAGGGTTTTGCTTAGGGTTAGGGCTAGGTTTAGGGTTAGCGTTAGGGTGCAGGTTAGGGCTAGGGTTAGGGTTAGGGCTAGTGTTAGCGTTAGGTTATTTGTTATGGTGTGGTCTAGTGTTAGTGTTAGGGCTAGCTTTAGGGTTATGGTTAGGTGTAGGTTTAGGGTTAAATTTGTGCTAGGGTTATGTTTAGTTTTAGAGGTAGGGCTAGGGTTAGGGTTAGGACTAGGGTTAGGGTGTGTGTTTTGGCTAGTGTTAGGGTTAGGGTTAGCGTTAGGGTTAGGGTTAGGTCTAATGTTACAATTAGGGCTAGGGTTAGGATTAGGCTTAGGGATAGGGTTAGGGCTAGAGTTAGGGTTAGGGTTAGGTTTAGGGTTAGGGTGAGGGTTAGTGCTGGGCTTAGGGTTAGGGTTAGGGATACGGTTAGAGTTAGTGTTAGATTAGGGTTAGGTTAAGGATGAGGGTTAGGGTCTGGGTTAGCGTTATGTCTAGTGTTAGAGTTAGGGCTAGGGTTAGAGTAGGGTGCAGGTTAGGGCTAGGGTTATGGTTACGGCTAGTGTTATGATTAGGGCTAGGGTTAGGGTTAGGTTATGTGTTTGGGTTAGTGCTAGTGTTAGTGTTAGGGTTAGGTTTATGTTAAAGGTTAAAGGTTAGGTTTAGGTTAAAGGTTAGGGCTATGGTTAGGTTTAGTGTAGGGATAATATTATAATTAAGACTAGGGTTAGGTTTAGGCTTAGAGTTAAGTTCAAGGCTATGCTGAGGTTTAGGGTTAGGGTTAGGGTTAGGTTTAGGTATAGGGTTAGGTTTAGGGTTAGCGCTAGTGTTATGATTAGTGCTAGGTTGAGGATTAGGTTTAGGGTTAAGGTTAGTGTTAGGGTAGGGTTATGGTTATACTTATGGTTATGGCTTGGGTTAGTGTTAGGGTTAGTGCTAGTTTTAGGGTTATGGTTATGTTTTGGATTATGGTTAGGGTTAGGGATAGGGCTATGGTTAGGTTTAGGTTTAGGATTAGGACTATTTTTGAGTTAGGGATTGGGCTAGAATTAGGGCAAGGACTAGTTTTAGGGTTACGACTCTGGCTAGGTCTAGTGTCAGGTTTAGTGTTAATGATTGGGTTTGGGTTAGGTCCAGGGATAATTCTAGGACTAGGGCTTGGGCGAGGGTTAATGTTAGGGTTAGGGCAAGGGTTAGGGTTAGGGTTAGGGATAGGGTTAGTGTTAGTGTTAGTGATAGGTTAGGGTTAGTGTTAGTGTTAGTGCTATGTTTAAGTTTATGGTTAGGTCTAAGTTTAGCATTATGGTTAGGGCTAGGCTTAGTGTTAGGATATATGTTGCTCTAGAGTTAGGGTTAGGATTAGGGCTAGAGTTATGGGTAGTGTTAGGGCTAGGGTTAGGGCTAGGCTTAGCTTTAAGGCTAGGTTTAGGGTTCTGGTTAGGATTAGGGTTCGGGTTCAGGTTAGTGTTATGGCTAGTGTTATGATTAGGGCTAGGGTTAGGATTAGTGTTAGGTTTAGGGTCAGCATTAGTTTTATATCTAAGGTTAGTGTTATGATTAAGGGTAAGACTAGTGCTAGAGCCATTGATATACTTAGGGCTAGGGTTATGGTTGATTTAGGGTTGAGGTTAGTGTTAGTGCTAGGATTAGGGTTAGTGTTAGTGTTAGTGTTAGTGTTAGTGCTAGTGTTAGTGTTAGGGTTACCTTTAGTGTTATAGTTACAACTAGGGTTAGTTTATATCAGGGCTAGTTTAGGGTTAGGGCTAGGGTTAGTGTTAGGGCTAGGGTTATGTTTAGGGCTAGGATTAGGGTTTGCTTTTGTGTTAGAGTTGGTGCTAGTGTTAATGCTAGGGCTAGGTTTTGGTTTAAGGCTAGGTTTAGAGTTAGGGCTATTGTTAGTGTTAGTGTTATGGCTAATGTTATAATTAAGGCTATGTTTAGGATTAGGCTTAGGGTTATTGTAAGGGCTTGGATAAGGGTTAGATTTAGGGTTAGGTTTAGGGTTAGGGTTAGGATTAGCGCTAGTGTTCTGATTAGTGCTAGAGTTAGGGTTAAGGTTAATGTTAGGGTTAAGGTTATGGCTTGGGTTAAGCTTTGGGTTAGCATTAGGGCTCAGGTTAGTTTTAGTGTTAGGGTTAGGGCTAGGGTTAGTGTTAGTGTTAGGTTATGGTTAGCTTTACGGTTTGCATTAGGTGTAGGGTTAGGTTTAGGGTTGTTAGGATTAGGATTAGGGTTCCGGTTAGGGTGAGGGTTATGTTTATGGTTAGATTTAGTTCAATGGTTTGTGTTAGGGTTAGCATTATGTGCAGTGTTAGGGTTAGGACTAGTGCTAGTGCTAGGGTTAGGGTAAGTGTTTGGGTTAGGGTTAGAATTAGTGTTAGTGTGATGTCCACGGTAAGGGTTAGTGTTAGGGCTAGGTTTAGGGTTAGGGCTAGGGTTAGAGTTAGGGTGCAGATTAGGGCTAGGTTAGGTTTAGGGCTAAGTTAGGGTTAGGGCTATGGTTAGGGTTTGGGTTAAGGCTAATGTTATAATTAATGCTATGGTTAAGATTAAGCTTATGGTTAGGTCTAGGGTTAGGTTGTGTTAGGGCTAGTGTTGATTTTAGGTTTAGCATTATGGCTAAGGTTATATTTAGGGTTAGACTAGTGTTAGGTTAGGGTTTGGCTACGGTTAGTTTTGGAGTTAGTGCTAGGGTTATATAAGGGTAGGATTAGGGTTAGGCTTATGGTTAGGGTTGGGCTAGGATTAGGGTTAGGGTTAGGGCTCAAGTTAGGGCTAGTATTTTGGATAGGGTAAGTGTTAATGTTAGTTTTAGGGCTAATGTTAGTTTTCGAGCTACTTTTAGTGCTTTAGTTAGGTCTAGGGATAGGATTAGGGTTAGGGTTATTGTTTAGGCTAGTGTTATGATTAGGTTAGGGTGAACATTAGGGTTATGGTTATAGTTAGGGTTAGGTTCAGGGTTAGGGTTAGGGCTAGGCTTAGGGTTATTGTTATGGCTAGGGTTAGGGTTATCATTAGGTTTAGTGTTAGATTTAGGGTTAGAGCTAGTGTTATGATTGGGGCTAGGGTGAGGGTTAGGGTGAGGCTAAGGTTAAGGTTAGTTTTTCAGTTAGTTTTAGGTTTTGGGTTAGGTTTAGGGCTAGGCTTAGGGTTTGGGTAAGGGTTCAAGTTAGGGCTAGGGTTATGGTTAGGGTGAAGGTTAGGGTTAGGGTTAGGGTGAGGGTTAGGGTTAGTGTTAGCCTTATGTCTAGTTTTAGTTTTAGGGGATCTGTAGCCTTGTGTAGAGACACAGTTTACCTGAGATCCATTGCCAGTGTGTAGACAGAAGCAGTTTCCTGGAGTTCCTTAGCCTTGGAGTAGGCATCCGCAGCATACAGGATTTCTGTAGCCTGGGGTTAGAGAGATGCAGTTTACAGGAAATCTGTAGCCTGCCAGTAGGGAGGCATATTATACAGGAGTTCTGTAGCCTGGGAGTAAGGAGATGTATTATCCAAGAGTTTTGTATCCTGGGTGTAGAGATACACAGTACGGGGGTTCTGTAGCCTGGGTTTAGAGACAGAGTTTACCTGAGATCTGTAGCCAAGGTGTAGAGAGAAGCAATTAAGTCTAGCTCCTTAGCCTTGGAGTAGACATATGCTGCATGCGGGATTTCTGTAGCCTGGGTGTAGAGAGACCCAGTTGACAGGAGTTCTGCACCCTGAGTGTTGGAGTTGCAGCTTATGGGAGTTTTTAATCTGCATGTAGAGAGACACAGTACACCGGAGTTCTGTAGCTTGAGTGTAGTAGACGCAGTTAACAGGAGTCCTGTAACTTCGAATATAAGACACAGTGTTTGTGAATTCTGCAACCGGGGTTTAGACACACATTATATGGAAGATCTGTAGCTTGAGATCTATAGCTTGAGATCTGTAGAGAGTGGCAGTTTACAGGAGTTCTTTAGCCTGAGAATAGAGAGATGCAGTTTTAGGATTTCTTTAGCCTTGGCCTGAGTGAAACTGTTTACGGGCATTTTGTAACCTGGGTGTAGATACACTTTACATGACATCTATAGCCTGGTTGTAGAGAGAAGCAGATTACTGGAGTTCCTTAGCCTGGGAGTAGACATATGAAGCATACAGGATTTCTGTAGCCAGGGTGTAGAGAGACACATTGTATAGGAGTCTGTACTGTATAGGAGTGTTGGAGATGCAGCTTACAAGAGTTTTGTAAACTGGGTGCGGAGAAATGCAGGGTACGGGTGTTTTGTAGCCTGAGTGTAGTAGACGCAGTTTAGGGAAGTTCTGTAGCTTGGGAATAGGAGACACAGTATACAGGAGTTTTACAATCTGGGTGTAGAGAGACACAATTTATGGGAGATCTGTAGTCTGACGGTAGAGATGCATTTTATGTGAGTTCTGTAGCCCGGGCCTCAGGGACACTGTTTACGGGGGTTCTGTAGCCTGGGTATAGAGACACAGTTTACCTGAGATCTGTACCTGGATGTAGAGAGAAGCAGTTTAGTGAAGAGCCTTTGACTAGGGGTATGCATACACAGCATACTGGATTTCTGGGACCTGGGTGTAGAGAGACACAGTGCACGGGAGTTCTGCACCTTGAGTGTTGGAGATGCAGCTTACGGCAGTTTTATAAACTTGGTTCAGTGAGATGCAGTGTAAGGGAGTTCTGTAGCCTGAGGGTAGCAGACAGTTTAGGGGAATTCTGTTCTTGGGAATATGAGAGGCAGTATCTAGGAGTTTTACAACCAAAGTGTAGAGACACACAGTTTATAGGAGATCTCTAGCCTGGGTGTAGAGATGCATTTTATGGGTGTTCTGTAGCCTAGGCTCAGGAGATGCAATTTATAGGGGTTCTGTAGCATGGGTGTAGAGACACAGTTTACCAGAGTCTGCAGCCTAGGTGTAGATAGAATCAGTTTTGGAGTTCCTTAGCCTGGGAGTAGGCATACACAGCATACGGGGTTTCTGTAGCCTGGGTTTAGAGAGATGGTGTGTATGGAATTCTGTAGACTGGCAGTAGATATATGCAGTTTTTGAGTTCTGTAGCCGAGGCCTAGGAGACACAGTTTACACGGGTTCGGTAGACTGGGTGTAGAGATACAGTTTACCTGAGATCTGTAGCCAAGGTGTAGAGAGAAGCAGTTTACCAGAGTTCCTTAGGCTTGGAGTAGGCATACACAGTATACAGTATATCTATAGCCTGCCTGTAGAGACAGTCAGTTACAGGAGTTCTGTACCCTGAGTGTTGGAAATGCAAGTTACGGGAGTTCTATATCCTGGATGTAGAGAGAAGCAGTTTACTGGAGTTCCTTAGCATGGGAGTAGGCAGACGCAGCATACAAGATTTATGTAGTGTGGGTTTAGAGAGAGGCAATATATGGAATTTCTCTAGCCTGGCAGTAGATATAAGCAGTTTATGGGAGTTCTGTAGCCTGGGCCTAGGAGACGCAGTTTATAGGGGTTCAGTAGCCTGGGCGTAGAGACACATTTTCCTGAGATCTGTAGCCAAGGTGTAAAGAGAAGCAGTTTACCGGAGTTCCTTAGCCTTGGAGTAGGCATACGCAGTATACAGTATATCTGTAGCCTGGCTGCAGAGACACCCAGTTTACAGGAGTTCTGTACCTTGCGTGTTGGAGATGCAGCTTACAGGAGTTTTGTGACCTGGGTGTAGATGCAGTTTATGGGAGATCTGTTGCCTGGGAGTAGGGAGATGTAGTATATGGGAGTTCTCTGGCCTGATATTTGTGAGACACAGTGTACAGAAATTTTGTAATCTGGTTTAGAAAGATGCAGTTTATGGGAGATTTGCAGGCTTGGTGTAGAGACACAGTTTACCTAAGATCTGTATCGTGGAGGTCCTTAGCCTGGCAGTAGGTATACGCAGCATATGGAATTCTGCAACCTGGCTGTGGAGAGATGGAGTTTATGGGAGATTTGTAGCCTGGGATTAGGGAGACACAGTAAATGGTAGTTCTTTGACCTGAGTGTAGAGAGAAGCAGTTTACAGGAGATCTGTAGCCTGGGAGTAGGGTGATGCAGTATACAAGAGTTCTCCAACCTGGAAGTAGGGAGACTCAGTATACAGGAGTTTTGAAACCTGGCTGTAGAGATATGCAGTTTATGGGAGTTCTATAGCCTGAGTGTAGTAGAGGCAGTTTACAGGAGTTCTGCAGCTTGGGAATAGAAGATGCAGTATATGGGAGTTCTGTAACCTGCTGTAGAGAGACAGAGTTTATGGAAGATCTGTAGCTTGGGAGCAGGGAGATGTAATATATGGGAGTTCTGTGACCTGGGTGTAGAGAGACGCAGTTTGCAGGAGATGTGTAGTCTAGGAGTAGGGAGATGCAGTATAAGGCAGTTCTGTAACCTGGGTGTAGAGAGATGCAGTTTGCAGGAGATGTGTAGTCTGGGAGTAGGGAGATGGAGTATATAGGTGTTCTGTGACCTGGGGGTAGAGATACGCGGTGTACAGGCGATTTGTAGCCCGAGAGTAGGGAGATGCAGTGTATGGGAGTTTTGTACCCCAAGTGTTGGAGATTCAGCTTACTGGATTTTTCAAACTGGGTGCAGAGAGACGCAGTGTATGGGAGTTCTGTAGGTTGAGTGCAGTAGATGCAGTTTAGTCCAGTTCGGTAGCCTGGGAATAGGTATGCCGTATACAGGAGTTTTGTACCTGGGTGTAGAGATGCAGTTTATGGGAGATCTGTAGGCTGAGTGTAGCGACGCATTTTATGGGAGTTCTGTAGCCTGGGCCTAGGAGACGCAGTTTACGGGGGTTCTGTAGCCCAGGTGTAGAAACAGTTTATGTCAGATATATTGCCTGGTTGTAGAGAGAAGCAGTTGACTGGAGTTCCTTAGCCAGGGATTAGGCATATGAGGCCTACCGGATTTCTGTAGCCCGAGTGTAGAGAGAGACACACAGTATGGAATTTCTATAGCCTGGCATTAGATATACGTAGTTTATGGGAGTCTGTAGCCTGGGCCTAGGAGGCAGTTACATGGGTTCTGTAGCCTGGGTGTAGAGACACAGTTTACTTGAGATCTGTAGCCATGGTCTAGAGAGAAGCAGTTTACTGGAGTTCCATAGCCTTGGAGTAGGCATACACAGCATACAGGATTTCTGTAGCCTGGGTATAGAGAGACCCAGTTGACAGGCATTCTGTTCCCTGAGTGTTGGAGATGCAGCTTATGGGAGTTCTGTGACCTGGGTGATGAGAGATGCAGTTTATGGAAGATCTGTAGTCTGAGTGCAGAGAGAAGCAGTTGACTGGAATTCCTTAGCCTGGTAGTAGGCGTAAGCAGCATATGGCATTTCTGTAGACTCTTTTTAGAGACTCATTTTGCAGGAGATCTGTAGCCTGGGAGTAGGGAGACACTGTATATGGGAGTTCTGTGCCCTGGGTGTAGAGAGACACATTTTATGGGTGATTTGTTAGCTGAGTGTAGAAAGCTGCAATATACAGGAGTTCTGTAGCCTGGGAGTAGGGAGACACAGTATACATGAGTTTTTTAACCTGGGTGTAGAGAGACGCAGTTTACAGGAGATCTGTAGCCTATGTGTAGAGACACATTTTATGGGAGTTCTGTAACCTGGGCCTAGAGACACATTTTTCGGGGGTTTTGCAGCCTGGGTGTTGAGACACAGTTTACCTGAGATCTGTAGCCTGGGTGTAGAGAGAAGCAGTTTACTGGAGTTCCTTATCCTTTGAGTAGGCATAAGCAGCATATGGGATTTTTTTAGCCTGGTGTAGACAGACACAGTGCATGGAATTTCTGTAGCCTGGCATAGATATATGCAGTTTACAGGGGTTCTGTAGCCTGGGTATAGAGACAGTTTAGGGTTCAGTAGCCTGGGAGTAGGGAGACGCAGTATACGGTAGTTCTGTGGTCTGGGTGTGGAGAGATGCAGTTTACGGGATTTCTGTAGCCTCAGCCTAAGGACACTGTTTACGGGCGTTCTGCAGCCTGGGTGTAGAGACACAGTTTACATGAGATCTATAGCCTGGTTGTAGAGAGAAGCAGATTATTGGAATTCCTTAGCCTGAGAGTAGGCATATGCAGCATACAAAATTTCTGTAGCCTGCGTTTAGAGAGACGCAATGTATGGGAGTTCTGTACCCTAGGTGTTGGAGATGTAGCTTATGGCATGTTTGTTAACTGGGTTCAGAGAGACTAGGACTAAGGTTAAGGTTAGTGTTTTCGTTAGGTCTAATGTTAGGATTAGGGTTGCAGTTAGTGTTACTTTATGGTAAGGGCTAGGTTTAGGGTTAGTGTGGTACTAGGGCTAGAGTTAGGGTTAGTGTTAGGGCTAGAATTAGGGTGTTAAGGTTAGGGTTAGTGTTAGGGTTAGCGTTATGCTCGGGTTGTGGTTAGGGTTAGGTCTAGGATCAGGGTTAGGGTTTTGGCTAGGCTTAGGGTTAGGGCTAGGGTTAGGGTTAGTGTTATGGTTAGGTTTAGGGCTAGGTCTAAGGCTAAGGTTATTAGGTCTAAGCCTAGTGCTAGAGCTATTGATAGACTTAGAGTTGGGATTAGGGTTGGTTTAGGGTAAGGGTTAGAGTTATGGTAAGGGTTAGGTTTAGGGCTTGTGTTATGGTTAGTGCTAGTGTTAGGAATAAGGCTAGGGTTAGGGTTACGAATAGTGTTAGGGTTAGGGCTAGGTTTAGGGTAAGATCTAGTGTTTGTGTAGGGCTAAATTAGGATTAGGGTTAGGGTTAGGTTTAGGGCTAGGGTTACCCTTAGGGTTAGGGTTAGGCCTAGTGTTATGATTAGGGCTAGGGTTAGGGTTAGGGCTATTGTGAGGGTTAGGGTTAGTGTTAAGGATAGTGTTAGGGTTTGGGTTATCGCTAGGGTTAGGATTAGGGTTAAAATAGGGGCTTGGTTTACTGTTAGGGCTAAGGTTATGATTAGGGCTAGGGTTAGAGTTAGGTATAGGGCTAGTATTAGTGTGAGTGTTAGAGTTAGGGATAAGGATAGGTTTAGTGTTAGAGTTAGGGATAAGGCTAGATTTAGTGTAAGGTCTAGCGTTAACACTTAGGCTAGGGTTGAGTTAGAGCTAGGGTTAGGGTTAGGGTAAGGGTTAGTGTTAAGTTTAAGGCTAGTGCCAGGTTTAGGGCTAAATTACAGTTAGGGTTAGGGTTAGGGCTAAGGTTAACATTAGGGTTAGGGCTAGGGCTAGTGTTATGATTAGGGCTAAGGTTAGTGTTGCAGTTAGGTCTAGTGTGAGGATTATGGCTTGGTTTAGGGTTAGGATTTGTGTTAGAGTTAGGGCTAATGTTAGTGTTATGGCTAGGTTTAGAGTTAGGTTTAGGTATAGGCTTAGAGCTGGGGTTAGGGTTAGGAGTATGGCTAGGGGTAGCGTTAGGGTAGGGTAGGATTAGGGCTATGGATAAGTTTAGTTTTAGTGCTATGGTTAGGGTTAGGGCTAGGGTTAGGGTTAGGGTTAGGGCTAGGCTTAGGGTTAGGGTTAGGTTTAGGATTAGGGCTAGGGTTAGGGTTAGGGCTAGGCTTAGGGTTAGGGCTAGTGTTTTGATTATGTCTAGGCTTCAGGTTATGGTTAAGTTTACTGTTAGTGTTAGTCAGGTGTTAGTATTATAGCTAGGGTTGGGGTTAGTGTTAGGTTTAGGTCTAGTGTTAACATTAGGGCTAAATTTGGGTTAGGGTTAGATTTAGGGCTAGGGTTAGGCTTAGGATTAGTGCTAGGTTTAGGGTTAGGCTTAGGGCGACGTTTCAGGTCACGGTTTTTGTTAGAGTTAGGGCTAGTGTTAGTGTTAGAAATAGATACAGAGTTAGGGTTAGGTCTAGGGTTAGGGTTAGGTTTAGGGTTAGGATTAGGGCTAGTGCTAGGGTTAGTGTAGGGCTATGGTTAGGGTTGGGGTTAGCGTTTGGGCTAGGGTTAAAGCTAGGTGTAGGGTTAGGGCTAGGGTTAGTTCTTGCCCTAGCCCTACTCCTAGCACTAGCCTTGGACCTAACCCAAAACCAAGCATTAAACCAAACCATGGCACTAGACCTAGCCCTTCTCCTGACCCTGAACCAAGTCCTAGCCAGGGATCTAGTCCAAATCAAACCTCTATAACTAGCCCTAACACTAACCCTAACAAAGCCCTAACCCTAATCATAACCCTAGCCATGAGGCTAAACATAACCCTTACCCTAACCATAAACCTAACCCGAACCCTAGCCCTAACCATAACGCTAATCCTAAACCTAGCCCTAACACTAACACCAGCCCTAACCCTAACCCTAACCCTAAACCAAGCCCTAACCCTAATCCTAACCCTAGCCCTAACCCTAACCCTAACCCTAGCCCTAACCCTAACATTAACCTTCGCCCTAGCCCTACTCCTCAAACTAACCTTTGACCTAACCCAAAACCCAAGCATTAATACAAACCATGGCACTAGAGCTAGCCCTACTCCTGACCCTAAACTGAGTCCTAGCCAGGGCTCTAGCCCAAATCATACCTCTATAACTAGCCCTAGCACTAACCCAATCTTAGCCCTAATCCTAAACATAGCCCGAGCCATGAGGCTAAACATAAACCTTACCCTAACCATAAAACCTAACCTAACACTAGCCCTAACCCTAACGCTAGGGCTAGGGCTAGGTCTAAGGCTTGGTTTAAGATTAGGGTTAAGTTCAATTCTATGTCTCGGCTTAGGTTTAGGATTGGGTTTAGGCCTTCGGTTAGGGTTAGGACTAGGGCTAGAGTTAGGGTTAGTGTTAGGTTTAGAGTTCGATTTTGGCTAGAGATTGGCTCAGAATAGGTTTAGAGTTAGGACTAAGGCTAGGTCTCATGTCAGGGTTAGGGTTAATGTTTGGTTTTGGGTTAGGTCCAGGGCTAGTTCTAGGACTAGCGGTAGGGTGAGGGTTAATGTTAGGGTTAGGGCTAGGGTTAGGTTTAGTGTTAGCATTAGGGGTAGGTTTAGGTTTAGGGTTAGGGTTAGGGTTAGTGTTAGTGTTAGGGCTAGGTTTAGGGTTATAGTTAGGGCTAGGTTTAGGGTTAGGTTAGGGCTAGGTTAGGCTAGGTTTAGGGTTAGGATTAGGGTTAAGTTTAGTGTTTTTTTTAGGATTTAGTGTTTTTTTTTTAGAATTAAGTCTATTGTTGGGATTAGGGCTAGTGTTAGGGTTAAGGTTAGTGTTAGGGTTAGGACTATTTTTAGGATTAGGGCTGGGGCTAGGCTCAGGTTTGTGTTAGGTTAGGGGTAGTGTGAAGCTTAATGTTAGTGTTAAGATTAGGTTTAGTTTTAGGGTTAGGGCTAGGCTTAGGGTTAGGTTAGGGCTAGCATTAGAGTTAGGGCTAGGGCTAGGGTTAGGTTTAGGATTAGGGTTAGTGCTAGGATTAGGGTTAGTGTTAGGGCTAGGTTTAGGGTTAGGGTTAGCATTGTGGCTAGCTTAGTGTAGGCTTAGGGCTATGGGTAGGTTTAGAATTGGGTTAGGGTTAGGATTAGGGTGGGGCTAGTGTTATGATTAGGGCAAGGGTTCAAATTAGAGTTAGGTTTAGGGCTAAGGATATGGTTAGGTTTAGGGTTAGGTATATGTCTAAGGTGAGGGTTATGATTAAGGGTAAGGCTAGTGCTAGGTCTAGTGATAGACTTAGGGTTAGGGTTAGGGTTGGTTTAGGATTAGGGTTAGGAGTAGGGTTAGGGTTTGGGCTAGGGTTAATGTTAGTTCTTGGGCTAGGGTTTTAGTTAGCATTACGGCTTCGGTTAGGGTTACAGTTAGCGTTAGGGCTACAGTTAGGATTAGGGTTAGGTCTAGGGTTAGGCTTAGGTTTATTGTTAGGGGTAGGGTTACGGTGAGTTTTAGGGTTGGAGTTAGGGTTAAGTCTAGATTTATGGTAAGGTCTAGCGTTAGCACTAAGGCTAGGGTTGGGTTGGAGCTAGTGTTAGTTTTAGGGTTAGGGCTAGGGCTAGGCTTAGGTTTAGGGTTTGAGCTAGGGTTAGGGTTAGGGTTAGAGCTTGGGGTAGTGTTAGGGTTAGGTTTAGGGTTAGGGCTAGTTTTAGGGTTAGTTTTAGGGCTAGGATCAGGGGTAGCATTATGGCTAGAGTTAGGGTTAGGTTTAGGGTTAGGGCTATTGTTAGGGTTAGTTTACGGTTAGGGTTAGGATTATGGTTAGGGTTAGGTTTAGGGCTAGTGTTATTTTTAGGGCTAGATTTAGGATTAGGGTTAGTCTTAAGTTTAGGTCTAAGGTTAGCAATAGGGTTAGGGCTAGGTCTATATCTAAGTCTAGTGTTAAGATTAGGGCAAAACCTAGTGCTAGAGCTCAGGTTATGTTAGGGAGTAGTATATGGCTAGGATTAGGATTAGGGCTAGGCCTAGTTCTAGGACTATGGTTAAGTTTAATTGTTGAGCTAGTGTTAGTGTTAGTGCTAGAATTAAGGATAGGGTTAGGTTTAGGGTTAGTGTTAGGGTTAGTGTTAGGGTTAGGGTTAAGGCTAGATTTATGGTAAGGTCTAGCATTAGCACCAAGGCTAGTGTTAGGTTGGAGCTAGGGTTAGTGTTAGGGTTAAGGTAGGGTTAGGGTTAATTCTTGGGTTAGGGTTTGGTCTAGGGCTATGGCTAAGACTAGAGTTACTATTAGGGTTAGGGCTAGGGCTAAGGCTAGTTCTAGGACTACAGTTAGGTTTAGGTGTATGGCTAGTGTTTGTGTTAGTGCTAGGATTAGGCATAGGGACAGGGTTATGTTTAGCCTTTGGGTTAAGGCTAGATTTCGGGTAAGGTCTAGCTTTGGCACTAAGGCTACGGTTGGGTTAGAGCTAGCGTTAGGATTGGGGTTAGTGTTATGGTTATGGTTATTTCTTGATTTAGGGATAGGTCTAGTGCTAGGAATAAGGCTAGGGTTAGGGTTAGGGTTAGGGCTAGGGTTAGGGCTAGTTCTAGAGTTACTGTTTGGGCCAGAGCTAGGGCTAGGCAAGGTTTAGATTTCAGACTAGGGCTAGGGCTTGTGTCAGAGTTAGGGTTAATGCTTTGGTTTTGGTTAGGTCCAGGGCTAGTTCTAGGACTAGGGCTAGGGTGAGTGTTAATTTTAGGTTTAGGGCTAGGGTTAGGGTTAGTGTTAGTGTTATGGCTAGGGTTAGGGTTAGGATTATCACTAGGGTTAGGGTTAGTGTTAGGGTTTGGGCTTGTGTTAGTTTTAGGGCTAGGTTTAAGTTTATGGTTAGGGCATGGATTATGGTTAGGGTTAGGGTTACTGTTAGGGTTGGGTTAGGGTTAGGGTTAGGGATAGGGCTAGGGTTAGGGTTAGGTTTAGGGCTAGTATAGTGTTAGGGTTAGTGCTAATGTTAGGGTTAGGGTTAGTGTTAGAGTTAGGACTAGTTTTATGGCTAGGTCTATTTCTAAGTCTAGGGTTATGAATAGGGCTAAGCCTAGTGCTAGGGCCTGTGATAGTTTAGTGTTGGGGTTAGGGTTGCTTTAGAGTAAGGGTTCGTGTAAGAGTCAGGGTTAGGTTAAAGGCCAGTGTTCAGGTTAGGTATAGTGTTATGATTATGGCTAGGCTTAGAGTTAGGGATAATGTTAGTGTTAGGTTTAGTTCTAGTGTTAGTATTTAGGCTAGTGTTAGGGTTAGTGTTAGGGTTAGGGTTAGGGTTAGGGCTAAATTAGGGTTAGGGTTAGGTTTAGGGCTAGGGTTAATGTTAGTGTTAGGGCTAGTCCTAGGGCTAGGCTTAGGGTTAGGGTTAGTATTAGGGCTAGTTTAGGGTTTGGACTAGGGCTAGGGCTAGGTTTAGGGCTTGTTTATGATTAGGATTAGGGCGAGGTGTATGTCTAAGGCTAGGGTTATAATTAGAACTATGCCTAGTGCTAGGGCTATGATAGACTTAGTGTTGGAGTTAGAGTTTGTTAGGGTTAGTGTTAGGGTTAGGGTTAGGTTTAGGGTTAGGTTTAGGGTTAGGGTTAGGGTTAGGTTTAGGGTTAGTGTTAGGATTAGTGCCAGGGTTAGGCTTAGGGTTAGTGCTAGGGCTAGGGTTAGGGTTAGGTCTAAGGCTTGGTTAGGTTTAGGGCTAGGCCTAGGACTAGGGTTAGGACTAGGTTAGAGCTACCTTTAGGGTTGGGTTAAGGTTAAGGTTAGGGCTAGTGTTGTGTTAACAGTTAGAACTATGACTATGTCTAAGGCTATGGTTAAGGTTAGGTGTAGGATTAGGGTTAGGGTTAGGGTTAGAGTTAGGTTTAGGTCTTGGGTTCGGTTTTAGGTTAGGGCTAGGACTAGTGCTAGGAATAGGGTTAGGGTTAGGGATAGGATAAGGGTTAGGATTAGGGTTAAGTCTAGTTTTAAAATTAGGGTTAGGGCTAGAGCTAGAGCTACGACTAGGTTTAGGTTTAGGACTAGAGTTAGGTCTAGTGTCAGGTTTAGGGTTAAGGCTTGGATTTTGGTTTGTTCTAGCGCTCCTGCTAGGACTAGGGCTAGGGTGATGGTTAGGGTTATCTTTAGGGTTAGGACTAGGTCTAGGTCTAAGGCTATTGTTCGGATTAAGACTAGGCCTAGGGCTCAGGCTGTGTTTAGGGTTAGGGTGGGTTAGTGTAAGTCTTGGGCTAGGGTTAGGGCTAGGGCTAGGTCTTAGGCCAGCATTAGGTTTAGGGCCAAGCCTATGTCTGGGGCTATGGTTAGGTTTAGGGTTAGGGTTAGAGTTAGGGTTAGGATTATTGTTAGGATTAGGGCCAGGGTTAAGGTTAGGGTTAGTGCTAGGGCTAGGGTTAGGGCTAGGTCTAAGGCTTGGTATGAGTTTAGGGCTAAGCCCAATGCAAGGGCTATGATTAGGTTTAGGATTGGGGTTAGGGCTAGGTTTAGGGTTAGGATTAGGGTTAGGGCTAGGGCTAGGGCTAGGGCTAGGGTTACGGTCAGGGTTAGGGTTAGGGCTAGGGCTAGTGTTAGGGTTAGTGCTAGTGTTAGGGTTAGGGCTAGGGTTAGGGTTAAGGCTAGGGCTAGGGTTAGGTTTAGGGTTAGGGTTAGGGTTAGGTCTAGGGCTAGGGCTAGGACTAGGGTTAGGGTTAGGGTTAGGGTTAGGGTTAGGGTTAGGGTTAGTGCTAGGTTCAGGGTTAGGGTTATGTTTAGGATTAGAGTTAAGTTTAGGTCTATTGTTAGGATTAGGTCTAGGGCTAGTTCTAGGACTACAGTTAGGGTTAGGTGTAGGGCTAGTGTTAGTGTCAGTACTAGGGTTAGGGATAGGAATAGGGTTAGGTTTAGGGTTAATGTTAAGTCTAGTTTTGGGTAAGGTCTAGCGATAGCACTAAGGCTAGGGTTGAGTTAGAGATAGGTTTAGAGTTAGGGTTAAGGATTGTGTTAGGGTTATTTCTTGGGTTAGTGTTAGGTCTAGGGTTAGGACTAAGGCTAGTGTTAGGTTTAGAGTTAGGGCTAGGCCTAATTCTAGGACTATGTTTAGAGTTAGATATAGGGATAGTGCTAGGATTAAGGTAGGGATAAGTTTAGGGTTAGTGTTAGAATTATTTCTTGGCTTAGGGTTTGGTTACAGCTAGGACAAAGGCTAGGGTTAGGGTTAGGTTTAGTGTTAGAGCTAGATTTAGAATTACTGTTTGGGCCAGAGTTAGGGCTAGGACTACATTTAGGGTTAGGACTAGGGCTAGGTCTAGTGTCATGGTTAGGGTTATTGCTTGGGTTTGGTTTAGGTCCAGGGGTAGTTCTAGGACTAGGGCTAGGGCGAGGGTTAATGTTAGGGTTAGGGCTAGGATTAGGGTTTTGGTT
The DNA here is from genome assembly GCA_949820135.1 of Sylvilagus floridanus. NCBI lineage: Eukaryota > Metazoa > Chordata > Mammalia > Lagomorpha > Leporidae > Sylvilagus > Sylvilagus floridanus. The sequence continues at coordinate 5,047,078 of OX463238.1, read as the reverse complement.
ATGGCTAGGGTTAGGATTAGTGTTAGGGTTAGGACTAGGGCTAGGGTTAAGGTTAGGGTTAGTTTTAGGGCTAGTGTTAGTGTTATGGTAAGGGCTAGGTCTCGTGTTATTGTTAGGGCCAGCTTTATGGTTTTGGTTAATGCTAGGTTTAGCGTTAGGTCTAGGGCTAGTGTTAGGGTTCCTGTAAGGGCTAGTGTTAGGTTTAGGGTTAGTGCTAGGGCTAGGTCTAAGGCTAGGGTTAGGTTTAGGGCCAAGCCTAGGACTGGGGCTAGGGCTAGTGTTAGTGTTAGTTTTAGGACTAGTGTTAGTGTTATTGCTAGGATTAGGGTTAGGGTTAAGTCTAGGGTTAGGGTTAGGGCTAGTTTTAGAGTTAGGGTTAGGGCTAGAGCTAAGTCTAGGGCTAGGTTAAGGGTTAGGACTAGAGCTAGTTCTAGTGTCAGGTTTAGGGTAAACGCTTGGGTTTGGGCTGGTATAGGGCTCATGCTAGGACTGGGACTAGGACGAGGGTTAGAGCTAGAGTTAGAGTTAGGTTTTGGGCTAGGTCTACGACTATTGTTAGGGTTAAGACTAGTCCTAGAGCTAGGGCTGGGTTTAGGGTTAGGGCTTGGGTTAGTGTTAAGTCTTGGGCTAGGGCTAGAACTAGGGCTAAGTCTCAGGCCAGGGTTAGGTTTAGGGCCCAGCCTAGGACTAGGGCTAAGGCTAGGTTTTGGTTTGGGTTAGTATTAGGGTAGTGTTAGGATTAGGGCTAGGGTTAGGGTTAGGTTTAGTACTAGGGTTAGGGTTATGGCTCGGGCTAGGTCTAAGGCTTGGTTTAAGTTTAGGGCTAAGCTCAATGAAAGGGCTAGGGTTAGGTTTAGTATTGGGTTAGGGCTTTGGTTAGGGTTGGGTCTAGGGCTAGGGCTAGGACTACGGCCAGAGTTAGGGTTAGGGTTAGGGCTAGGTTCAGGATTAGGTTTAGGGTTAAGTTTAGGGCTAGTGTTAGGTTTAGGTTTAGGGCTAGGGCTAGTTCTAGGTCTACAGTTAGTGTTAGGTATAGGGCTAGTGTTAGTGTTAGTGCTAGGGTTAGGGATGAGGATACGGTTAGGGTTAGGGTTAGGTTTATTTCTTGGGTTAGGGTTAGGTCTAGTCCTAGGACAAAGGCTAGGTTTAGGGCTAGGGTTAGGGCTATTGTAAGGTGTAGGGTTAGGGTTATGGTTAGGGCTCATTTTAGAGTTAGGGTTTGGCTAGAGTTAGGGCTAGGAATAGGTTTAGTGCTAGGGCTAGGGCTAGGTCTAGTGTCAGGGTTAGGGTTAATGCTTGGGTTTGGTTTAGGTCCAGGGAAGTCTAGGACAAGGCTAGGGCGAGGGTTATTGTTAGGTTAGGGCTAGGGTTAGGGTTAGGGTTAGGGTCATGGGTAGGGTTAGGTTTAGGATTAGGTTTAGGGTTATGGTTAGGGTTAGTGTTAGGGTTAGGGCTTCAGCTAGGATTTGGGTGAAGGTTAGGTTTAGGGCTAGGGTGGGTTTTGCATAAGTTAGGGTTAGGATTAGTGTTAGAGTTAGGTTTTGGATTAGGGTTAGGGCTAGGTTTGTGTCTAAGGCTAGGTTTATGATCAGGACTAAACCTAGTGCTAGGGCTAGTGATAGACTTAGGGTTGGTGTTAGGTTGGTTCAGGGTAAGGGTAAGGTTAGGTTTAGGGCAAGTGTTAGGGTTAGGATTAGTGTTTGGATTAGGTCCATTGTTAGGATTAGGTCTAGGGTTAGAGTTAACATTAGTGCTTGGGTTAGGGCTATTGTTTTGGTTAGGGCTTAATTAAGGTTAGGTTTAGGATTAAGGCTAGAGTTAGGGTTAGATTTAGGGATATGGGTATGGATAGGCTTAGGGTGAGGGTTAGGGTTAGGGGTAGGGTTACGGTTAGGGTTAAGGTTAGGGCAACACCTAGGGTTAGATCTTGTGTTATGATTAAGACTAGGGTTAGGGTTAGGGTTAAGGTTAGTGTTAGGGTTAGGTCTAGTGTTAGGATTAGGGTTAGGTTTATGGTTTGTGTAAGGTTAGGGCTAGTGTTAGGATTCGGGTAGTTTTAGAGTTAGGGTTTGTGTTAGGTCAGTGGTAATGTTAGTATTAAGGCTAGGTTTAGGGTTAGGCTTAGGGCTAGGCTTTGCATTAGGTTAGTGTTAGCGTTATGGTTAGTTTTAGGGCTAGGGTAGGGTTAGGATTAGTGTTACTGCTTGGGTTTGGGTATCCTTAGGGCTAGGTTTAAGGTTAGGGTTATGAGTAGGGTTAGAATTTGGATTACAGTAGGGCTAAGGATAGGGTTAGGGTTAGGTTTAGGTATATGTCTAAGGCTAGGGTTATGTTAGGGCTAAGCCTAGTGCTGCGGCTAGTGATAGACTTAGGGTTAGGGTTAGGGTTGGTTTAGGGTTAGGGTTAGGGTTAGTGTTAAGGTAGGGTTAAGCCTTTTGTTAGGGTTAAGGCTAGGGCTAGGGTTAGGGTTAGGGCTAGGTCTAGTGTCAGGGTTAGGGTTATGATTAGGGCTATTCCTCGTGCTAGAACTAGTGATAGACTTATGGTTGGTGTTTGGGTTGGTTTAAAGTAAGGGTTATGTTTAGGATTTGGGCTAGTTTCAGGGCTTTTGTTAGTTTAAGGGCTAGCGTTAGGGTTAGGGCAAGGGTTAGAGTTAGAGCTAGTGTTATAATTAAGGCTAAGGTTAGGGTTAGGGTTAGGGTTAGGGTTAGGGTTAAATTTAGGGTTAGGATATTTCTAGTGTTATGATTGGCCCTAGGGTTTTGGTTAGCATTTTTGTTAGGGTTAGGGCTAGTGTTAGTTTTAGGGATAGGTTTAGGGTTATGGTTAGGGCTAGTCATAGGTGTAGGCTTAGAGCTAGGGTTAGGGTTAAGGTTAGAGCTAGTGCCAGGTTAGCGTTAGGTTTAGGGTTAGGGCTAGGTTTAGGGTTAGTGTTAGGTTAGGTTCAGGGTTAGCATTAAGGCTAGGGTTAGGGTTAGGTTTAGGGCTAGCGTTAGGGCTATAGTTAGAGTTTGTTTGAGGATCAAGTTTAGGGTTAGGGTCAGGGCTAGTGTTATGGTAAGGGCTAGGCTTAAGCTTAGGGTTAGGGTTAGGTTTAGAGGTAGGTTTAGGGAAAGGGTTAGGGCTAGTGTTAGGGTTAGGGCTTAATTTGGGTTAGGGTTAGGGTTAAGGTTATAGTTATGGTTAGGTTTTGGGCTAATATTAGGGATAGTGTTGAGGTGAGGGTTAGGGTTAGAGTTAGCTTTAGGGCTTAGGTTAGGGTTAGGGTTAAGGTTAGGTCTAGGTCTAGGGTTATGGCTTTTTTATGATTAGGGCTAGGGTTTGGATTATTCTTAAGGTTAGTGTTAGTGTTAGGTCTAGTGTTAGGATTAGGGATATGTTTAGGGTTAGTGTTTGTGTTAAGTTTAGGGCTAGTGTTCAGGTTAGGTTTAGGGTTAGATTTGGGGCTAGGTTTATGGTTAGGTTAGGGCTAGTGTTAGTGTTAGGGCTAGGGTAGGGTTAGTGTTAGCATTATGGCTATGGTTAGGGATAGGCTAGGTGCTAGGTTTAGGGTTAGGGTTATGAGTAGGGTTAGAATTTGAGTTAGGGTTAGGGATAGGGACAGGGCTAGTGTTATGATTAGGGCTAGGGTCAGGATTTGGGTTAGGGTTAGGGCTAAGGATAGGGTTAGTTTAGGTTTAGGTGTATGTCTATGGCTAGGGTTTTATTAGGGCTAAAGCTAGTACTGTAGCTAGTGATAGATTTATGGTTGGGGTTAGAGTTGGTTTAGGGTTAGGGTTAGGGCTAGTGTTTTTGTTGGGGCTAAATTAGGGTTAGGGTTATGTTTAGGGCTAGGGTTAGGGTTATGGTTAGTGTTAGGTCTAGTGTTAGGATTAGTCTAGGTTTAGGGTTAGTGTTCCTGTTAGGGTTAGGGCTAGGGTTAGGGATAGAGTTAGGGTTAGGGCTAGTGTTGTGATTAGGCTAGGATCATGATTAGGTTTAGGTTTAGGGTTAGTTGTAGGGTTAGGGTTAGGGTTAGTTCTATGGCTAATGCTAGATTTATGATTAGGGCTAAGCCTAGTGCTAGGGCTAGTGAAAGACTCAGGGTTGGTGTTCGGGTTGGTTTAGGGTAAGGGTTAAGATTAGGGTTTGGGTGTGGTTTAGGATTAGTAGTGGGGTTAGGGTTAGGGTTAGGGTTAGATCTATGGTTACAGTTAGGGTTAGGTCTAGGGTTAGAGTCAGGGTTAGGGCTAGGGATAGGTTTAGGGTTAATGTTATGGCTAAATTTAGGTTTAGGTTTAGTACTAGGGTTAGGGTTAGGGCTAGGGCTAGAGTTAGTACTAGTATTGTTATTACGGCTAGGGTTAGCATTAGGGTTAGTGTTAATGTTAGTGTTATGGTTATGTCTAGTGTTAAGATTAGGGCTAGTGTTAGTGTTAGGGCTCGGTTTAGGTTTAGGGTTAGGACTAGGCTTAGGGTTAGGGTTTGAGCTAGGTTTAGGGTTAGTGTTAGTGCTAGGACTAGTATTAGGGATAAGGTTAGGTCTGGTGTTATGGTTAGGGCTAAGTTTAGGTTTTGGTTAGTGTTAGGTTTAGGATAAGGGTAGGTCTCTTGTTAGGATTAAGGATAGGGTTAAGATTAGGGTTTGTGTTAGGATTAGGGCTAGTGTTACATGTATGTTTATGGTTGGGGTAGGTATAAGGTTGTGGTTAGGTTTGGGCTAGGCCTAGGGCTAGGGCTAGGACTAAGTCTAGAGTTATATTTAGAGTAGGGTTATGGTTAGGGTTAGGGCTAGTGTTGGGTTTATGGTTAGGGCTAGGGCTACATCTAAGGCTATGGTTATGGTTAGTTGTAGGACTAGGGCTAGGGTTATGGTTAGGGCTTGAGTTTGGTTTTGTGTTAGGCCTAGGGCTAGTGCTAGGGCTAGGTCTATTGTTAGGATTAGGTGTAGGGTTAAGGTTAGGTTTAGGGCTAGTTTTAGAGTTAGGGTTAGTGTTAGATCTAGGGCTAGGTCTAGGTTTATAGTTAGGGTTAGGGTAAGGACTAGGCTAGGCCTTATGTCAGGGTTAGGTTTAGGGTTAGGGTAAGGGCTAGTGTTAGGTTTAGGGTTAGCACTAGGGCTAATTCTAAGGCTAGGGTTAGGTTTAGGGCCAAGATTAGGACTGGGGCTAGGGCTAGTATTAGTGTTACTTTTAGTGCTAGTGTTAATGTTAGTGCTAGGACTAGGGTTAGGATTATGTTTAGAGTTAGTATTAGGGCTAGTTTTAAAGTTAGGCTTAGGGCTTGGACTAAGTTTAGGGTTAGATCTAGGGCAAGGTCTAGGGTCAGGTTTAAGGTTAAGGCTAGGGTTTGGGATGGTCTAGGGCTCGTGCTAGGACTAGGGATAGGACAGGATTAGGGCTAGGGTTAGGGTTTGGGCTAGGTCTAAGACTATTGTTATGGTTAAGACTTGGCCTAAGGCTAGGACTAGGACTAGGGTTAGGACTAGGGCTAGGTCTCAGGCCAGGGTTAGGTTTAGGGCCAAGCCTAGGATAGGGGTTATGGCTAGGTTTAGGTTTAGGGTTAGGGCCAGGGCTAGTGCTATTATTAGGGCTAGGGTTAGGGTTAGCGTTAGCGTTAGGGCAAGGGTTAGAGTTAGGTTTTGTCTTAGGGCTAGGGTTTGATTCTAGGCTAGTGTTATGATTACTTCTAGGGCGAGTGTATGGTTAGGGTTTAGGTTAGTGTTATGGTTTGGTCTAGTTTTAGGATTAGGGCTACGGTTTGGTTATGGACTGTAAGGCTTAGAGCTAGTTTAGTTTTAGTGTTAGGGATAGTGCTAAGGCTAGGGTAAGGGTTAGGTTTAGGGTTAGAGCTAGGATTATTCTAAGGCTAGGGTTAGGGTTAGTGTTTGGTTTAGGGTTAGTGTTACTGCTATGACTAGGGTTAGGGTTAGGGTTAGGGTTAGGGCTAGTGTTATGATTAGGCTAGGGTCAAGATTAGGGTTATGGTTATGGTTAGGGTTACTGCTAGGGTTAGGTTTAGTGTTAGGCCTAGGGTGAGAGTTAGGGTTCAGTTTAGGACTAGGGTTAGTGTTAGGGCTATTGAATTGATTACAGCTAGGGTGAGGGTTTGGGTTAGTTTTAAAGTTAGTGTTAGGTTTGGGTCTAGTCTTATGATTAGGGGGAGGGTTTACTCTTATGGTGTGGGCTAGGGTTAGGGTTGTGTTCGGTTAGGGCAAGGTTTAGGGTTAGGGTTTGGGCTAGGTTTATGGTTAGTGTTAGGGCTAGGGTTAGTCTTAAGTCTAGTGTTACCGTTATGGCTAAGATTATGGTTAGGGCTAATTTTTGTGTTAGAGTTAGTGTTAGGCTTAGGGTTGGGGTTAGTTGTAGGGCTAGAGTTAGGTTTAAGTTTAGGGCTACTTTTATGATTATGCTAGACTCATGATTGTGTTTAGGGTTAGTGTAATGGCCAGGGTTAGGGTTATGGTTAGCTATAGTCAGTCTATTTCTCAGGCTAGGGTTATGATTTGGGCTAAGTCTAGTGATAGGGCTAGTGATAGACTTAGAGTTCGTGTTAGGGTTGGTTTGTGGTTAGGGTCTAGTGTTAGGGTTACGACTCGGGGTAGGGTTAGGGTTAGGGCTAGGGTTAGGGTTAGGGTTAGGATTAGGGCTTGTGTTATGATTAGGATAGGGTTAGGATCAGCGATAGGGACTGGGTTAGGGCTAGGTTTAGGGTTAGGGTGAGTGCTAGGTCTATGTCTAAGGCTAGGGTTATGATTTGGGCTAAGCCTAGTGCTAATGCTTGATAGACTTAGGGTTGGGTTAGTGTTGGTTTAGGGTTAAGGTTTGGGTTAGGGCTACAGTTATGGTTAGCAATAGTCTAGATTTGGTGTAAGGGTTATGGCTAGAATGAGGGTTAGCTTTAGCATTAGGGCTATGGTAAGTGTTAGGGTTAGGTCTAGGTTTAGGGTTAGGGCTTGGTTAGATATGGTACAGGTTAGGGGTAGCATTATGGTTATGGCTAGTGTTATGGTTAGGGTTAGTTTTTGTGTTAGGGTTAGTGCTGTTGTCAAGTTAGGGCTAGGTTTAGGGTTAGGGTGAGGTTAAGGGTTAGGACTATGGTTAGGTTAAGTGTTAGGGATAATGTTATAATTAAGACTAGGGTTATGATTAGGCTTAGGTTTAAGGTTAGGACTAGGCTTAGGGTTAGGTTTTGATTTAGTTTTAGGATTAAGGTTAGGGTTAGGGTTAGCATTAGTTAAGAAGAGTGCTAGGACGAGGGTTAGGGTTAAGGTTAGTGTTAGGGTTAGGGTTATGGCTGTGGTTCTGGCTTGGTTTAGGGTTAGGGTTAGCACTATGTTTATGGTTAGGGTTATGTTTAGGGTTAGGGTTATCATTATGGCTAGATTTCGTGTTAGCATTAGAGTTAGGTCTAGGGTTAGGGTTAGGTTTAGTGTTAGGGTTAGCGCTATTGTTATGAAGATTGCTAGGATGAAGATTAGAGTTAAGGTTAGTGTTAAGGTTTGGGTTAGGGTTATGGTTATGGTTTGGTTCATGGTTAGGGTTAGCGCTAGTTTTAGGGTTAGGGTTAAGGTTAGGGATAGGGTTAGTGTTAGTGTTAGGGTTAGGGCTAGTATTAGGATTAGGACTATGTTTAGGGATATGGTTAGGTCGAGGGTTAGCATTATGGTCTATGGTTAGTGTTAGGGTAGGCGTTGGTCTAGTGTTAGGGTTAGGATTCAGGCTAGAGTTATGGGTAGTGTTAGGGCTAGGGTTAGGGCTACGCTTAGCTTTAGGGCTAGGGTTAGGGTTAGGGTTAGGGTTTTGGTTAGGGTTAGTGTACTGGCTAGTGTTATGATTATGCCTAGGTTATCAGTTAGGGCTAGTTTAGTTTTAGGTTAGGGCTAGGTATGCATCAGGGTTAGTGTTAGTGTTAGGATTAGGGTAGGGCTAGGGCTAGGGTTAGTTTTAAGGCTAGGGCTATATTTAGGGTTAGGGTTAAGAACAGGGCTTCTTTTAGAGTTAGGATTTGTGGTAGAGATAGGGCTAGGACCTGGTTTAATTTTTAGACCAGGACTAGGTCTAGTGTCAGGGTTAGTGTTAATGCTTGTGTTTGGATTAGGTCCAGAGGTTTTCTAGGACTAGGATTAGGGCGAGGGTTAATGTTATGGTTAGGGCTAGCATTAGGGTTAGGGTTAGGGATATGGTCAGTGTTTGTGTTAGGGTAGAGTTGGGTTAGGGTTAGGTTTAGAGTTAGCATTAGGGGTAGTGCCTGGGTTAGGGTTAGGGGTGGGCTTGTGCTAGGGTTAGGGTTAGGGTTATGTATTTGTTTAGGGCTAGGATTCTTTTTGGGTAGGGCTAGGTGTATGTCTAAGGGTAGGGTTATGATTAGGTCTTAGCCCAGTGCTAGGGTTCGTGATAGGCTTAGGTTATGGTTTAGGAATGGGGTTAGGGTTGGTTTAGGGCTATTGTTTTGGTTAGGGTTAGCACTAGGTTTAGGGTAGAGTTAGGGTTCTAGGTTATGGCTAGGGTTACTGTTAGGGCTAGGGTTAGGGATAGGGCTAGTGTTATGATTAGGGCTAAGGTTAGCATTAGGTTATTTGTTATGGTGTGGTCTAGTGTTAGTGTTAGGGCTAGCTTTAGGGTTCTGGTTAGGTGTAGGCTTCGGGTTAAATTTGTGCTAGGATTATGTTTAGTTTTAGAGTTGGGCTAGGTTTAGTGTTAGGACTAGGGTTAGGGTGTGTGTTTTGGCTAGGGTTAGGGTTAGGGTTAGGGCTAATGTTACAATTAGGGCTAGGGTTAGGATTAGTCTTAGGGATAGGATTAGGGTTAGAGTTAGGGTTAGGATTAGGTTTAGAGTTCGGGTTCGAGTTAGTGCTAGGCTTAGGATTAGGTTAGGGTTAGGTTAAGGGTGAGAGTTCGGGTCAGGGTTACCGTTACGTCTAGTGTTAGGTTTAGGGCTAGGGTTAGAGTAGGGTGCAGGTTAGGGCTAGGGTTAAGGTTACGGCTAGAGTTATGATTAGGGCTAGGGTTAGCGTTAGGTTTTGTGTTTGGGTTAGTGCTAGTGTTAGTGTTAGGATTATGGTTAGGGCTAGGTTTAAGGTTAGTGCTATGGTTAGGTTTAGTGTTAGGGATAATGTTATAATTAAGACTAGGCTTAGGGTTAGACTTAGGGTTAAGGTCAGGGCTAGGGTTAGGATTAGGTTAAGTGTAGTGTTAGGTTTAGGTTTAGGGTTAGGGTTTCGGTTAGCGCTAGTGTTATGATTAATTTTATGGTAGTGTTTTGCTTATGGTTATGGTTATGGCTTGGGTTAGTGTTAGGGTATGTGCTAGGTTTAGTTTTATGCTTAGGTTTCAAATTATGGTTAGGGTTAGGGCTAGGGTCACGGTTAGGTTTAGGTTTAAGGCTAGGGCTATGGATAGATTTAGGTTTAGGTTTAGGACTACTTTTTATTTGGGATTGGGCTAGAATTAGGGCCAGGACTAGTTTTAGGGTTATGACTAGGGCTAGGTCTAGTGTCAGGGTTATTGTTAATTCTTTGGTTTGGGTTAGGTCCAGGGGTAATTCTAGGACTAGGGCTAGGGCGAGGGTTAATGTTAGGGTTAGGGCGAAGTTTAGGGTTAGGGTTAGGGATAGGGATAGTGTTAGTGTTAGGGTTAGGGTTAGGGTTAGTGTTAGTGTTAGGGCTATGTTTAGGGTTATGGTTAAGTCTAGGTTTAGCATTATGGTTAGGGCTAGGGTTAGCATTTTGGTTAGGGCTAGGATTAGTGTTAGGGTAGGGGTTGGGCTAGTGTTAGGGTTAGGATTAGGGCTAGTGTAGGGGTAGTGTGAGGGCTAGGATTAGGATTAGGCTTAGCTTTTGGGCTAGGGCTAGGTTTAGGGTTCGGGTTAGGGTTATGGTTAGTGTTACAGCTAGTGTTATGATTAGGGCTAGGGTTAGGATTAGTGTTAGGTTTAGGGTTAGCATAGGTTTATATCTAAGGCTAGGGTTATGATTAGGGCTAAGACTAGTGCTAGGGCCAGTGATATACTTAGGGTTAGGGTTACGGTTAATTTAGGGTTGGGGTTAGGGATAGGGCTGGGCTTAGGGTTAGTTTTAGGGATAGGTTTCATTTAATGTTATCGTTAGTGTTATGGGTAGTGTTAGGGTCAGGGTTAGGGATAGGTTCTTTGTTAGTGTTCGGGTTAGGGCTAGTGTTAGTGTTAGGGTTACTTTTAGTTTTATAGTTACACCTAGGGTTAGTTATTTCAGGGCTACGGTTAGGGTTAGGGCTAGGATTAGGGTTAGGTCTAGGATTAGGGTTAGGGCAAGGGTTATGTTTAGGGCTGGGGTTAGGGTTAGCTTTTGTGTTAGAGTTAGTGCTAGTGTTAATACTTGCGCTAGGTTTAGGTTTAAGGGTAGGTTTCCGGTTAGGGCTATGGTGTGTGTTATTGTTATGGCTAATGTTATATTAAGGCTATGTTTAGGATTAGGCTTAGGGTTATGGTATGGGCTTGGGTAAGGGTTAGATTTAGGGTTAGGGTTAGGGTTAGGGTTGGGGCTAGGTTTAGTGTTAGGGTTAGGACTAGGGTTAGTGTTAGAGTTAGTGTTAGGGTTAGGGTTAGTGTTAGTGTTAGTGTTAGGGTAGGGTTAGGTTTATGGTTTGCATTAGGGGTAGGGTTAGGTTTAGGGTTGTTAGGATTAGGGTTCCGGTTAGGGCTAGGGTTATGTTTATGTTTAGGTTTAATTAAAGGGTTAGTGTTAGTGTTAGGGCTAGGGCTAGGGTCAGGGTTAGTGTTAGGGTTAGGGTTATGGTTAGTGTTAGAGTTAGGGGTAGGTTTAGGGTAAGGGTCAGGGATATGGTTAGTGTTAATATTAGGGTTATGGCTAGTGTTTTTGTTTGGGCTACTTTTAGGGTTATAGCACATCTAGGGTTATGGTTAATTTTAGGGCTAGCGTTAGGGTTAGAATTAGGGATGTGTTATGATTAGGCTAAGGTTAGGATTAGGGATATGGGCAGGGTTAGGACTAGGGTTAGGGTTAGGGTGAGGGTAAGGTCTAGGTCTAAGGCTAGCATTATGACTAGGGCTAAGCCTAGTGTGAGGGCTAGTAATAGGATTAGGTTTGTGTTTGGTGTTATCGTTAGGTTTGTTTTAGGGTTAGGGTTTGGGTCAGGGTTGGGGCTAGGTTTAGTGTTAGGGTTAGGACTAGGGTTAGGGTTAGTGCTAGGTTTAGAGATAGGGTGCAGGTTATGGCTAGGGTTAGATTTAGGGCTAATGTTAGTGTTAAGGCTCAGTTTAGTGTTATGGTTAGGTGGAGGCTTAGGGTGAGGTTTATGGCCTGTGTTAGTGTTAAGGATAAGGCTAGTGCTAGGATTTGGGTTAGGGTTAGGGTTATGGTTAGGGTTATTGATAGGGCTAGGATGTTTGTTACAGTCAATGTTAGGGTTAGGTTTAGTGTTACGGCTAGGGTTATTTTTAGAGTTAGTCTAGGGTTTGGTTTAGGCTTAGGGCTAGGTTTGGGGTTAGGGCTAGGGTTAGAGATAGGGTGCAGGTTAGGGCTAGGTTTGGATTTAGGGCTAATGTTAGTGTTAAGGCTTGGTTTAGGGTTATGGTTAGGTGTAGGCTTAGGGTTAGGTTTATGGCCTGTGTTAGTGTTAAGGATAAGGCTAGTGCCAGGGTTAGGGTTAGTGTTATGTTTAGGGTTAGGTATAGGGTTAGGATGTTTGTTAGAGGCAGTGTTAGTGTTAGGGTTAGCATTATGGCTAGGGTTATTTTTAGAGTTAGTCTAGGTTCTGTTTAGGCTTATGGCTAGGTTTAGGGTTAGGGCTAGGGTTAGGGTTAGCTTTAGGGTTAGGGTTAGTGCTAGGCTTAGGGTTCGAGTTATGGTTAGGATTAGGGTTAGGATTAGGCTTAGAGTTAGGTTAGGGCTAGGGTTAGGGCTAGGGTTAGGTTTAGGGTTATGTTTAGGGCGAGGGTTAGCGTTAGGGTTAGGTTCAGGGTGAGGGTTAGGGTTAGGCTTAGGAGTAGGGCTGAGGTTAGCGCTAGTGTTATGATTAGGGCCAGGGTGAGGGTTAGGTTTAGGGTTCAGGATAGTGTTAGCGTTAGGGTTAGTTTTAATGTTAGGGTTAGTGCTAGGCTCAGAGTAAGGTTTAATGCTAGTATAGGGTTAGGGTTAGCGCTAAGGTTAGGGTTAGGTTTGCCATTAGGGTCAGAGTTAGAATTAGGGCTGGGGTTACTGTTATTGTTAGTGTTAGGGTTAGAGCTAGCGTTATGGTTAAGGCTAGGTTTGGGGTGAGATTAAGGGTTAAGTTTAATGTTAGGGTTAGGGCTGTGTTTAGGGTTAAGTTTGGTGCAAGGATTATGGTTAGGGTTAGAGTTATGTCTAGTGTTAGGTTTAGGCTTAAGGTTAGGGCTAGGGCCTTGGTTTGGGCTAGTGTTATCATTAGGGCTAGGTCAAGGGTTAGTGTTAGGGTAGGGTTAGAGTTGCAGTTTGGGTTAGGGCTAGGGTTAGGCTTAGGGCTAGTGTTGTGATTACAGCTAGGGCGAGGGTTAGGTTTAGGGTCAAGTCTAGAGTTAGGTTTAGGTCTAATAAGAATTAGGGTTAGGGTTAAAATTTGGGTTTGTCTTAGGTTTAGGGCTAGAGTTAGGGTTAGGGTTAGGCTCCAGGGTAGGTCTAAGTTTAGGGTTAGGATTAGGGTAAGCATTAGGGTTAGGGTTAGGGTTCGGGTTAGGGTGGGCTGGTGTTTTGATTAGGGCTAGGGTTAGGGTTAGGGTCAGGGATAAGGTTAGTGTTAATGTTAGGGTTATGGCTAGTGTTAGTGTTTGGGCTACTTTTAGGGTTATAGTACGTCTAGGGTTATGGTTATGTTTAGGGCTAGTGTTAGGGTTAGGGTTAGGTCTTGTTTTATGATTAGGCTAAGGTTAGGATTAAGGATATTGTTAGGGCTAGGACTAGGGTTAGGGTTAGGGTGAGGGTTAGGTCTATGTCTAAGATTAGCGTTATGATTAGGGCTAAGCCTAGTGCTAGGGCTATAATAGGATTAGGTTTGTGTTTGGTGCTAGGATTAGGTTTGGTTTAGGGTTAGGGTTTGGGTCAGGGTTGGGGCTAGGTTTAGTGTTAGGGTTAGGACTAGAGTTAGGGGTAGTGCTAGTGTTAGATTTAGGGCTAATGTTAGTGTTAAGCCTAGGTTTAGGTTTAGGTTTATGGTTAGGTGTAGGCTTAGGGTTAGGTTTATGGCCTGTGGATTAGGTTTGGGCTTGGTGCTAGGGTTAGGTTTGGTTAGGGTTAGGGTATGGGTCAGGGTTGGGGCTAGGTTTAGTGTTAGGGTTAGGACTAGAGTTAGGGTTACTGCTAGTGTTAGATTTAGGGCTAATGTTAGTGTTAAGGCTAGGTTAAGGTTTAGTGTTATGGTTAGGTGTAGGCTTAGGGTTAGGTTTATGGCCTGTGTTAGTGTTAAGGATAAGGCTAGTGCTAGGTTTAGGGTTAGGGCTAGGGTATATTTGGATGTCTGTTAGTGGTAGTGTTAGGGTCAGCGTTAATGTTACGGCTATAGTTATTTTTAGGGTTTGTCTTGGGTTTGGTTTAGACTTATGGCTAGTTTTAGGGTTGGGACTCTGTTTAGGGTTGGGCTAATGTTATAATTAGGCCTAGGGTTAGGATTAGGTTTAGGGTGAGTTTAGTGCTAAGGTTAGGGTTAGGTTTAGGTTTAGGGTTAGGGTTAGGGTTAGTGCTTTGCTTAAGGTTAGGATTATAGTTATGATTAGGTTTAGGGTTAAGGCTAGGGTTAATTTTAGGGTTAGGTTTAGAGCGAGGGTTACGATTAGGGTTAGTATTATGTGTAGTGTTAGGGTTAGGGTTAGGGCTAGTAATTGGGTTAGCGCTAGTGTTATGATTAGGGCTAGCATGAGGGTTTGGGTTAGGGTTATGGTTAGTTTTATGGTTAGGGTTAGGTTTAATGTTAGTATTAGGGCCAGGCTCAGGGTTAGGTTTAGGGCTAGGGTCAGGGTTAGGGTTAGCGCTAGGTTAGGGTTAGGGTTAGTGTTAGGGGTAGGATTAGGTTTAGGCTTAGGGTTAGGGTAGGGTTAGTATTATGGCTAGGGTTAGCGTTAGGTTTAGCGTTAGGGGTAGGGTTAGGTTTAGTGTTAGGTAGAGGGTTAGTGTTAGAGTCTGGGCTAGTGTTAGTGTTAGGGCTAGGTTTAGGGTTATGGTTAGGGCTAGGTTCAGGGTTAGGGTTAGGGGGAGTGTTAGGTTTAGGGTTATAGTTATATCTAGTGTTAGATTTAGGGTTAGGTTAAAGCTAGGGCATGGGTTAGGGCTACAGCAAGGGTTAGGGTTAGGACTAGGGTTAGCGTTAGGTTTATTGCTAGTGTTATATATTTTTAGGTTGTGGTTAGGTTTAGGGTTATGTTTAGTGTTAGGGTTACATCTAGTGTTATCATTATGGTTAGAATTAAAGTTAGGGTTTGTGTCAGGGTAAGTGCTAGTGTTAGTGTTAGGGCTAGGTTAGGGATAGGGTTAAGGTAGGCTTAGGATTAGGGTTAGCATTAGGGTTAGTGTTAGGATTAGTGTCAGGGTTAGTGCTAGTGTTAGTGTTAGGGCTAGGTTAGGGTTAGGGTTATCGTTAGGGCTAGGGTTAGGTTTAGGGTTTGTGTCAGGGTTAGGGCTAGGCTTAATGATAGGTTTAGGGCTAGGGTTAGTGTTAGTGTTATGTCTAGTGTTAGGTTTAGAGTTAAGGTTTGGACTAGGGCTAGTGTTAGGGCTAGTGTTATGAGTAGTGCTAAGGCGATGTTTAGAGTTAGGGCTAGGGTTAGGTTTTGGGTTAGGTTTAGTGTTAGGACTGGGTTTAGGTTTGGGTTAGGGCTATTGTTTTTGTTAGGGCTAAGGCTAGGACTAGGGTTACGTTTAGGTTTAATGCTGGAGTTATGGTTAGTTTTGGACTAGGGTTAGTTGGGGTTAGAGTTACAGTTACGGTGCAGCTTAGGGCTAGCACTAGGTTTAGGGCTAGTGTTATTGTTAGGGGTATGTTTAGGGTTATGGTTAGGTGTAGGCTTATGGTTAGGTTTATGGCTAGGGTTAAGGTTAGTTTCAGTTCTAGGGCTAGGGCTAGGGTTAATTTTAGGGTTAGTGCTAGGGTTAGGGTTAGAATTAGGCCTAGGGTTATTGTAAGTGACAGGGTTAGGCTAGAGTTATGGTTAGTGTTAGGACTAGGGTTAGGGTTAGTGTTAGGGTTAGGGTTAGGGTTAGGGTTAGTGTTTGGGTTTGGGCTACTTTTAGGGTTATATTTACGTCTAGGGTTATGGTTATGTTTAAGGTTAGTGTCAGGGTTCAGGTTAGGGTTAGGTCTTGTTTTTTATTAGGCTAGTGTTAGGATTAGGATTGTTAATAGGGTTAGGGTTAGGTTTAGCGTGAGGACTAGGTGTATGTCTAAGGGTAGGCTTATGATTAGGGTTAAGACTAGTGCTAGGGCTAGTGATAGGCTTAGGTTTGGGTTTAGGTTTGGTGTTAGAGTTGGTTTAGGGTTAGGGTTAGTGCTAAGGATAGGGTTAGTTCTAGGATTAGAGTTAGGGTGCAGGTTATGGCTAGGGTTAGATTTAGGGCTTGTGTTAGTGTTAGGGCTAGGTTTAGGGTTATGGTTAGGTGTAGGCTTAGGGTTTGGTTTATGGCTAGTGTTAGTGTTATGTCTAAGTCTAATGCTAAGGTTAGTGTTAGGGTTAGGGCTAGGGTAGGGTGTCTTTTTAAGTAGTGTTATGGTTTGGGTTAGCATATGGTTTTGGTAATTTTTAGGGTTAGTCTAGGGTTTGGTTTAGGGTTAGGGCTACGTTTAGGGTTAGGGCTGTGGTTAGGGTTCGGGTTAGGGCTAATGTTTCAATTTGGGCTAGGGTTATGATTAGGCTTAGGGTTAGGTTTAGGGCTAGGGTTAGGGATAGGTTTAGGGTTAATGTTAGGGTTAGGGTTAGTGCTAGGCTTAGGGTTAGGGTTAGGGTAAATGCTAGGGTTAGGGTTAGTGCTAGGCTTACACTTAATGTTAGGGTTAGGATTAGGGTTCAGGTTAGCACTAGTGTTTGAGTTAAGGTTTGTGTTAAGGCTAGGGTTAGGGTTATGGTTTGGCCTAGGGTTTTGGCTAGGGTTAGGTTTAGTGTTAGAACTAGTGTAAGGGTCAGGTTTAGTGTTACGGCTAAGGTTAGGTTTATTGTTAGGTTTAGGGCTAGGGTTAGGGTTAGGGCAAGGATTGTGTCAATGTTAGTGTTTGGAATAGTGGTCGAGTTAGGGCTAGTGTTAGGGTTAGGTTTAAATCTATGTCTGTGGTTAGGCTTATGTTTAGGATTAGGGCTAGTTTTAGAGTTAGTGTTTGTGCTTCAGGTATGGCAGGACTAGGTTTAGGGTTTAAATGAGGACTAGGTCTAGTGTCAGAGTTAGTGTTAGGGCTTGTGTTTGGGTTAGGTAGAGGGGTATTTCTAGGACTAGGGCTAGGGCAATGGTTAATGTTAGTGTTAGGGCTGGGTTAGGAATAGGTTTAGTGTTAGGGCTAGGTTTAATGTTAGTGCTAGTAGTGCTAGTTTTAGGTTTCGATATGGGATCGGGTTAGTGTTAGTGTTAGTGTTAGTGTTAGTCTTAGGGCTAGTATTAGTGTTAGGGCTATGTTTAGGGTTAGTGTAATTTCTAGGTTTAGTGTTATGGTTTTGGCTTGGGTTAAGTTTAGGGTTAGTGCTCTGGCTATAGTTAGAGTTAGGGCTAGAGCTTGTGTTATGATTAGGCTAGGGTTAGGATTAGGGTTATGGATAGTGTTAGGGCTAGCAATTTGGTTAGGGTGAGGGCTCGGCTTTGTCTAAGGCTATGGTTATAATTAGGGCTAAGCATAATGCTAGGGCCAGTGATAGGCTTAGGTTTGGATTTAGTGTTGGGTTTAGGGTTAGGGTTTTGGATAGGGTTAGGGCTAGGTTTAGGGTTAGGGTTAGGGCTAGGGTTAGAGTTAGGGTAGAGGTTAGGGCTAGGTATAGGGTTAGGGCAAAGGTTATGATTAGGGCTAGTGTTAGGCTTAGGGCTAGTGATAGTGTTAGTGCTAGGTTTAGGGTTACTGTTAGGTGTACGCTTAGGGTTAGCTTTATGTCTAGGCTTCAGTTTAGTTTAAATGATAGGATAGGGTTAGGGTTAGGGTTAGGGTTTCATTTAAGGTGTTTGTTAGAGGTAGTGTTAGCGTTTGAGTTAGCGATATGGCTAGGGTTATTTTTTGGTTTGGCTCATGTTAGGATTAGGATTAGGGCTAATTTTAAGGTTAGGGCTATGGTTAGGGTTAGTGCTAGGCTTATGGTTAGGGTTAGGGTTAGGGTCAGGGTTGGGGATAGGGTTAGAATTAGTGTTCAGGTTAGGGCTAGGTTTAGGGTTTGGTTTCAGGTTAGGGTTAGCAGTATTTCTAGTTTTAGGTTTAGGGTTAGGACTAGGTCTGGCAATAGCGCTAGTGTTATGATTAGGGCTAGGGTGAAGGTTAAGGTTAGGGTTAAGGGTAGTGTTAGTGTTAGGGTTAGGTTTAATTTAGGGTTAGGGCTAAGCTCATGGTTAAGTTTAAGTCAAGGGTTAGGGTTAGTGTTAGCGCTAGGGTTAGGTTTAGGTTTATGGTTAGAGTTAGTGCTAGGGTTAGTGTTAGTGTTAGGGTTAGGACTAGGATTAGGGTTAGCATTAGTGTAGGGCTAGGGCTAGGATTAGTGTTAATGTTAGGGTTAGGGCTAAGGTTAGGGTTAGCGTTAGGGTTAGGGTTAGTTATAGGGTTAGTGTTAGTGTTAGGGCTAAGACTAGGATTAGGGTTAGCATTAGTGTAGGGCTAGGGCTAGGATTAGTGTTAGTGTTAGTGTTAGGGCTAAGGTTAGGGTTAGCGTTAGGGTTAGGGTTAGTTATAGGGTTAGTGTTAGTGTTAGGGTTAAGGCTAGGGTTATGGTTAGTGTTTGGACTAGTGTTAGGGTTAGTGTTTGGGCTAGGGTTAGGGTTAGGGTTTGCTTTCGTGGTAGGTTAGGGTAGTGTTTGGGATATGGTTAGTGTTTGTGTTAATGTTATAGTTAGGTGTAGTGTTAGTGTTAGGGCTATGTTTAGGTTTATGGTTAGGTCTAGTGTTAGGGTTATGGTTAGGGCTAGGGTTATGGTTAGGTTTAGGGCTTGGGCTAGTGTTATGGTTATGGTTAGGGCATGTGTTATGAGGCTAGAGTCAGGATTAGAGTTATGAATAGGGTTAGGGCTAGGGTTAGGTTTAGGGTGAGGGCTAGCTCTATGTCTAAGGCTAGGATTATTTTTAGGGATAAGCCTAGTGGTAGGCCTAGTGATAGGCTTAGGTTTGAGTTCAGGGTTGGAGTTAGGGTTGATTCAGGGTTAGAGTTTTGGTTAGGGTTAGGGCTAGTTTTTGTGTGAGGGTTAGGGCTAGGGTTAGAGTTAGTGATAGGGTTAGAGTTCGGGTGCAGTTTAGAGCTGGGGTTAGGGTTAGAGCTATGTTAGTGTTACGGTTAGGTTTAGGTTTATGGTTAGATGTAGGCTTAGGATTAGGTTTATGGCTAGGTTTAAGGTTAGTTTTAGGGCTAGGGCTGGGATAAGGGTTATGATTAGGCCTAGGGTTAGGGTTATGATTAGGCCTAGGGTTAGAGTTATGATGAGGCCTAGGGTTATGTTTAGGGTTAGGGTTAGGGCTTGTTATTATTAGGCTTGGGTTAGGGTTAGGATTAGGGACTGGGTAGGGCTAGGGATATGGTTAGGTTGAGCCCTAGGTCTACATCTAAGGCTAGGGTTATGATTAGGGCTATGCCTAGTGCTAGGGCTAATGATAGACTAATGTTGTGGTTAGGGTTGGTTTAGGGTTGGCTAGGGTTAGGGTTTGAGCTAGGTTTAGGATTTGGGTTAGGGCTTGTGTTATGATTAGGCTAGGGTTGGGATTAGGGTTATGGAGCTGTCAGGGCTAGAGTTAGGGTTAGAGTGAGGGCTAAGTCTATTTCTAATGCTAAGGTTAAGATTAGGGCTAAGCCTATTGGTAGGGCTAGTGATCAGCTTAGTTTTGGGGTTAGGGTTTGTGTTAGGGTTGGTTTTGGGTTAGGGTAAGGGCTAGGTTTAGGGTTACATTTTGTTTTAGGGCTAGGATTAGGGTTGGGGTTAGGGTTATGGTTACAGTTTGTGTGTGTGTTAGAGGTAGTGTTAGGGTTATGGTTAGGGTTAGGGCTAGGGTTATTTTTAGGGTTAGGCTAAGTTAGGTTTAGGGTTAGGGCTATGGTTAGGGTTAGGGTTAGGTCTAATATTATAATTAGGGCTAGGGTTAGGCTTAGGGTTAGAGTTAGGTCTAGGGTAAGGGTTATTTTTAGATTTAGGGTTAGGGTTAGATTTAGTGCTAGGCTTAGATTTAGTGTCAGGGTTAGGGTAGGGGTAAGATTAGGGTTATGTTTAAGGTTAGGGTTAGGGCTAGGGTTAGGTTTAGGGGTTATGGTTAGGGTTATCATTATGATTATGGTTAGGGCTAGTGTTAGAGTTTGTGTTCAAGTTAGGTCTAAGGTCAGTGTTAGTGTTAGTTTTAGCTTTAGGTTAAGGGCAAGGGTTAGGGTTAAGATTTGTGTTATGTCTTTTGTTAGAGTTAGGGGTAGGACAATCCTGCGATTAGTGCTAGTGTTATGATTAAGGCTAGGGTTAGGGTTAGTGCTAGGGTTTGGTTTAGGCTTATTGTTATGGCTACATTTCGCACTAGGGTTAGTGTTAGGTTTGGGTTTTAGGTTAGCACTACTGTTATGATTAGGGCTAGGGTGATGGTGAGGGTTAGGGTTAGGGTTAATGTTAGTGTTAGTGTTAGGGTTATGGTTAAGCTAGGGTTAGGTTTAGGGTTAGGGCTAGGTTTAGTGTTAGGGTTAGGGTTAGGTTTAGGTTTATTATTAGGGCTAAGGTTGGTGTTAGTGTTAGTCTTATGGTTAGGGCTAGGCTTAGAGTTTGGGTTAGGGTTAGGATTAGGGCCTGGGTTAAAGTGAGGATTCAAATTAGGTCTGGGGTTAGGGTTAGGTTTAGGTTTAGGATTAGGTTTAAGGTGTCGGATAGCTTTAGGGTTAGCATATGTCTAGTGTTAGAGTTAGAATTAGGGTTAGGGTTAGGGTTTGGCCTGGGGTTTGCGATAGTTTAATGCTTAGGGCAAGGGTGAGATTTAGGGTTTAGGCTAAGGATAGTGTTAGTGTGAGGGTTAGGGTGAGGGTTAAGGTTAGTGTTAGGATTAGGGTTAGGGTTGTGTTAGGTTTAAGGATAGGGTTACAGTTAGGTTTGGTGTTAGGTTTAGGGTTACAATTAGGGTTGGTGTAGGGTTAGGTTTAGGTTAGGGTTAGGGTTGGGGCTAGAGTTAGGTTTAGGGTCAGGATTAAGGTTAGGGCTAGGGCTAGGTCTGTGGCTAGGGTTAGGTTTAGAGTTAGTAGTAGGGTTAGGGTTATGGTTATGATTAGGGTTAAGTTTAGGTTTAGGGGTTAGGGCTAGGGAAAGTCTAGGTTTAGGGTTCAGGTTAGATTTAGCTTTATTCCTAGGGCTAGGTCTATGGTCAGTGTTAGCATTAGGCTTTCGGTTAGGGTTTGGTTTTGTGCTAGGCTAGGGTTAGTGTTAGGGTTAGTGTTAGCTTAGGGTTAGGATAAGGGCTAAGCTTAGGGATAGGGCTAGGGCTAGGGTTAGGGTTAGGCTTAGGGCTAGGGTTAGGGTTAGGTTTAGAGGTTAGGGTTAGGCTTAGGGCTAGTGTTATGGTGAGGGCTAGTGTTAGAGTTAGGGTTCAAGTTAGGGCTAGGATCAGGGTTAGTGTTAGGTTTAGGGTTAGGTTTAGGGCAAGGGTTAGAGTTAGGGTTAGCATTTGTCTAGTGTTTCACTAGGTTTAGGTCTATGGCTGGGCTTAGTGCTGGTTTTATGATTAGTGCTAGTCTTAGAAGTAGGGTTATGGTTAGTGTTAGGTTTGGAGTTTGGTTTAACGTTATTTTAGGGCTAGTCTTAGGGTATGTTTTGTGCTAGGGTTAGGGTTAGGGTTAGGGCTTGTGCTAGATGAGGCTAAGGTTAGGATTATGTTTATGGAGAGGTCACGGCTAGAGTTTGGTTTAGGGTGAGGGCTAGGTCTATTTTTAAGTCTAGGGTTATGATTAGGGCTAAGCCTATTGTTAGGGCTAGTGATAGTCTTAGGTTTGTGTTTATGGTTTGGGTTAGGGTTGATTCAGGGTTAGAGTTTGGGTCAGTGTATAGCTATGTTTAGGGTTAAGGTTAGGGCTAGCATTAGTGTTAGGGCTAGGACAGTGTTTGGGTGCAGTTAGGGTTAGGGTTAGGGTTAAGTTTTGTGTTATTGTTAAGGCTAGAGTTAGTGTTGGGGCTAGGTTTAGGGTTTCGGTCAGGTGTAGGCTTAGGGTTAGGTTTAGGGCTAGGGTTAGTGTTAGTTTTAGTGCTAGGACTAGGATTAGGGTTAGGGTTTGGTTGTGAGTTAGAGGTAGTGTTAGGGCTAGAGTTAGCGTTACGGCTAGTATTATTTTTAGGGTTAGCCTAGGGTTAGGTTTAGGTTAGGATTAGGTTTAGGTTTAGGGCTATGTTAAGAGTTAGGATTAGGGTAATGTTATAATTAGGGTTAGATTTGGATTAGGCTTAGGGCTAGGTCTAGGGTTAGGGTTAGGGTTAGTGCTAGGCTTAGGGTTATGGTTATGGTTAGGGTTACGGTTAGGTTTAAGATTAGGGTTAGGGTTAGTTTTAGAGTTAGGGCTAGGTTTAGTGTTAGGGTTAGGGTTAGGGTTAGGGCTAGGCTTAGGTTTAGGTTTAGGGTTAGTGCTAAGGTTAGATTTAGAGTTTGCGTTAGAGATAGGGTTGGGGTTAGGTCTAGCTTTAGGTTTATGTTTAGAGCAAGGGATAGGGTTATGGTTAGCCTTATATCTATTGTTAGGTTTTAGGGTTAGTGTTAGGGTTTGCCCTGGGGTTTGCGATAGTTTAATGCTTAGGGCAAGGGTAAGGGTTAGGATTAGGGTTAAGGATAGTGTAAGGGTGAGTGTTAGGGTTAGGGTTAAGGTTAGTGTAGGGTTATCTTTAGTGTTAGGTTTGCATTAGGTTGAGGTTAGGGTTAGGGTTGTGGTTAGGGTTAGGACTAGGGATAGGGTTAGGGCTAGGGTTAGGTTTAGGGTTAGTGTTAAGGTATGGCTTGGGCTAGGGTGATGGCTAGCATTAGATTTACATTTAGGGGTAAGTTTAAGGTTAGGTTTAGGGTAGAGTTAGTCTTAAGGTTAGGTTTATGGCCTAGGGCTAGGGTTAGTTCTAGGGCTAGTGTTAGGGTTCATGTTAGTGCAAGGATTAGGGTTAGGTTTAGGTTGAGTGTTAGGTTTATGTTCATGGTTAGGGTTAGCAATAATGTTATGCTTAGGGTTAGGATTAGAGTTAGGGTTAGGGCTAGGCCTAGGGCTAGGGCTAGGTTCAGGTTTAGCACTATGGTTAGAGTTTGGGCTAGGGCTCTTGCTATGGCTATGGTTAGGGTTATTGTTAGGGTTAGGGTTAGGTTTATGTTTAGGGGTAGGGCTAGGCCTAGGGTTAATGGTAGAGTTAGGGTTATGCCTAGGGCTAGGCCTGGGTCAGGTTTAGCTTTATGGTTAGATTTTGGGCTAGGGCTAGTGTAGGGCTAACATTAGAGTTAGGGTTAGTGTTAGGTCTAGGGTTGGTTTAGGGTTAGGGGTTACTGTTAGGTTGGTGTTAGGTTTATGGTTAGGGTTGGTGCTAGTGTTAAGTTTAGTGTTCAAGTTTGGGCTAGGGTCTGGTATAAGTTAAGTTTAGGGTTAGGTTTAGGGCGAGGGTTAGGTTTAGGGTTAGCATTATATCTAGTGTTTGGGTTAGGGATTGGCCTGTTTTTAAAATTGTATTATGCTTAAGGCCAGAGTGAGGGTTAGGGTTAGGTTTAAGGATAGTGTTAGGGTGGAGGTTAGGGTTAGGGTTAAAGTTAGTGTTAGGGTTGGGGTTAGCATTGGGTTATGTTTAAGGTTAGGGTTAGGGTTAGGTTTCAGTTTACAGTTGTGGTTAGGGTTAGGATTAAGTTTGGGGTTAGGGCTATGGCTAGGGCTATGGCTAGGGTTAGTGTTCAGGTTAGAGTTAGGTTTAGTTCTAGTGCTAGGGCTAGCGTTATGGTTAGGGTTTGGGTTTGGGCTAGGGCTAGGGCTAGGGCTAGGGCTCTGGTTAGGGCTAAGGTTAGGGTTAGAGTTGGTGTTAGCTTATGGTTAGAGTAGGGCAAGGCTAGGGTAGGGCTAGGGATAGGGCTAGGGTTAGGGTTAGCGTTAGCTTAGGGTTAAGGTTAGGGTTAGGGTTAGGGTTAGTGTTAGTATTTTGGTTAGGGTTAGGGCTAGTGTTAGAGTTAGGGTTCAAGTTAGGGTTGCTGTCAGGTTTAGGGTTAGGTTTATCATTAGGTTTAAGATGAGAGGTTATGGTTAGCATTATGTCTGGTGGTAGGTTTTAAGTTTAGGGTAAATGTTTGGGTTGTGGTTTGTGAGTTTTATGCTTAGGTCCATGGTGAGGGTTTTGGTTATGGTAAAGGATAGTGTTAGGTTGAGTGTTAGTGTTAGGGCTGGGTTTAGGGTTAGCATTAGGGTTAGGGTTAGTGTTAGTACTACGGATAAGGCTAGGGTTAGAGTTAGCTAGCTTAGTGGTGGGTTAGGGCTAGAGCTAGGGTTAGGGCTAGCGTTACCATTAGCGTTAGTCCTAGGGTTGGGGTTAGGGTTAGGGTTAAGTTTATGTTTTTTTTTTTTTCAGGCAGAGTGGACAGTGAGAGAGAGAGAGACAGAGAGAAAGGTCTTCCTTTTGCCGTTGGTTCACACTCCAATGGCCGCCGTGGCCGGCGCGCTGCGGCCGGCGCACCGCGCTCGTCCGATGGCAGGAGCCAGGAGCCAGGTGCTTTTCCTGGTCTCCCCATGGGGTGCAGGGCCCAAGCACCTGGGCCATCCTCCACTGCACTCCTGGGCCACAGCAGAGGGCTGGCCTGGAAGAGGGGCAACCGGGACAGAATCGGTGCCCCGACCGGGACTAGAACCCGGTGTGCCGGCGCCGCAAGGCGGAGGATTAGCCTGTTGAGCCACGGCGCCGGCTTAAGTTTATGGTTTTGTGTTAGGGTTAGTGTTAGTTTTATGGTTAGTATTATGGTAGGGCTAGTGTTAGTGTTAGTGTTATGGTTAGGGTTATGGCTAGGGTTAGGTTTAGGATTAGCATTAGCTTATGGTTACGGTTTGGGTTAGGGCTAGGGCAAGGACTAGGGTTAGGGTTAGTGTTAGGTCTAGGGTTAGGGTTTGATTAGGGTTAGGGGTTAAGGTTAGTGTTTAGGGTTAGGTTACGTTTTGGTTTAGGGCTATTGTTAGTGTTAGGATTCAAGTTAGGGCTAAGGTCTGGGTTAGGGTTAAGTTTAAGTTAGGCGTGATGGATAATGTTAGGTTTAGTTGTAAGTCTAGTGTTTTGGTAGGGTTAGTGCTATGGCTGGGGGTAGTGCTAGTGTTATGATTAAGGCTAGTGTTAGGTTTGGGTTTAAGGTTAGTTTAGGTTTAGTGTTAGGTTTAGTGTGATCGTTAGGGCTAGTTTTAGCTTTAGTTTAGGGCTAGTGTTAGAGTTAGGGTTCAAGGTTTGGCTAGGGTTAGGGTTAGGGTTAGGTTTAAGGTTAGGTTTAAGGCGAGGGTTAGGGTTAGTGTTAGTGTTATATCTAGTGTTATAGTTAGGGTTAGGGTTAGTGTTTGTCAGGGTTTGCATAATGTTATACTTAGGGCCAGGGTTAGGGTTAGCGTTAGGGCTAGGCTTAGTGTTAGGTTTAGGTTAGGGTTACGGTTAGGGTTAGTGCTAGGGAAAAGGTTAGAGTTAGGGTTAGTTTGAGGTTTAGGGTTAGGGCAATGGTAAGGTTAGGGTTAGGGTTAGTTTGAGGTTAGCGATAGTGTTATGATTAGGAATATGGTGAAGGTTTGGATTAGAATTAAGAATAGTTTTAGGGTGAGGTTAGGGTTAGGTTTAAGGTCAGTGTTAGGGTTTTGGTTAGTGCTATCGTTAGGATTGGATTAGAGTTAGGGCTAGGGCTAGGGTTAGTGTTAATGTTAGTGTTAGGTTTAGGGTTAGGTTTAATGTTAGGGATAGAGCTAGGGTTAAGGTTAGGTTTAGGGTTATGGTTATGGTTATGGTTTGGTCAGGGTTAGGTCTAGGGTTAAGGTTAGGGCTAGGGCTAGAGCTAGGGTTACGGTTAAGGTTAGGGTAGGGTTTAAGGCTAGTGCTAGGTCTAGGTTTAGGGTTACAGTTAGGATTAGGGCTAGGTTTAAGGTTAGGGTTAGCACTAATGTTATGATAAGGGCTAGGGTGATTGGTTAGTGTTAATGTTTGTGTTAGGGTTAGTTTTAATGCTAGGGTTAGGGTTAGGTTTAGTGTTAGGGTAATGGTTTTGTTTAGTGCTAGGGTTAGGGTTAGAGTTAACATTATTTCTAAAGATAGGCTTAGAGTTTGGGCTGGGGTTAGCGATAAGGTATGATTAGGGATAGGGTGAGAGTTAGAGTTAGGGGTAAGGTTAGTGTTAGTTTGAGGGTTAGGGTTAGTGTTAAGGTTAGTGTTAGGCTTAGTGTTAGGGTTGGATTAGGGTTAGGGTAAGGGTTATGGTTATGGTTAGGGTTAGGTTTAGGGTGTGGGTTGGGTTCAGGGCTAGTGCTATGGTTGGGGCTAGGGTAGGATTAGGGTTAAGGTTAGGGCTTGGGATATGGCTAGGGCTAGGGCCAGGGTTAGAGTTAGTGTTAAGGCTAGTGTTTGGGTGAAGGTTAGTGTTAGATTTAGGGTCAAGTCAGGGCTGGGTCAGGGTAAGGGTTAGGTTTAGGTTTTTGTTTAGAGGGTTAGGGTTAGGGTTTTTGATATGACTAGTGATAGGGTTAGGGTTAGGTTTAGGCTTAGGGCTGGGATGTTTAGCGCTACTGTTAGGGTTAATTTTAGTGTTAGGGTTAGGGTTAATTTTAATGTTAGGGTTAGGTTTAGGCTTAGGGTTAGGTTTAGGGCTAGGGTTAACTTTAGGGTTAGTGTTAGTGCTAGAGTCAGGGTTAGTGTCAGGGTTAAGTTTAACATTAGCGCTATGGTTAGTCAAGCCTGACAGTTAGGTTTAGGGTTAGGGTTAGGTTTAGGTTTAGGTAGCATGAGGGTTAGGGTTAGGGTTTGGGCTGTGGTTAGCAATAGTGTTATGATTAGGACTATGGTGAGGGTTTTGGTTAGGGTTAAGAATAGTGTTAGGGTTAGAGTTAGGGTAAGGGTTAAGTTTATTGTTAGGATTAGCGTTAGGTTTAGGGTTGGGTTAGAGTTAGGGCCAGGGCTAGGATTAGGGCTAGGTTAGGGTTAGGGTTAAGGTTGCGTCTTGGGATAGGGCTAGGGCTATGGTCAGGATTAGGGTTAGGATTAGGGCTAGGGCTAGGGTTAGGGTTAGGGTTAGGATAAGTTTTATGGTTAGGGTTAGTGTTATGCTTAGGTCTGGTGCTAGGGTTAGGGTTAGGGTTAGGAATAGGATTAGGGTTTTGGTTAGGTTTATTGTTAAAGAAATGGTTTAGGTAAGGATTAGTTTTAGGGTTAGGTTTATGCTTCGGTGTAGTGCTAGGGTTAGGTCTAGGGTTATGGTTAGTGTTAAGGTTATGGCTTGTACTAAGGCTAGGGCTAGGGTTATGGTTAGGATTAGGGTAAGGTCTCAGATTATGGTTTGGGTTAGGGATAGGGCTAGGGCTAGTTTAGAGCTAGGGTCAGGATTAAGGTTGTGTTAGTGCTAGGGTTAGTGTTAGGGATAGGGTTAGGTTTAAGTCTAGGGCTACAGCTAGGGCCAGTGCTAGGGCTATGTTTCGGGTGCTGGTTAGGGTTTGGGTTATGGCTAGGATTATGTTTAAAGTTATGGTTAGCGTTATGTCTAGTGTTAGGTTTAGGGTGTGGGAAGGGTTGGGGTTAACACTGGTGTTATGATTAGGGCTAGGGTTAGTGTTAGGGTTATCTCTAGGGTTAGAGTTAGGTTTAGGGTTATGGTTAGCATTTGCGATATGGTTAGCACATGGTTTAGGGTCAGGTTTAGGTTTAGGGTTAGTGTTAGTGTTAGCACAAGTATTATGATTAGTGCTAGAGTTAGGGTTAATGTTATTGTTAGGGTGTGGTTTAATGTTAGGGTTAGAGCTAGGATTAAGTATAGAGTTAGGGTTAGGTTTAGTGGTAGTGTTAGTGTATTGTTAGGGTTAGGGATATTTTTAGAGTTAGTGCTAGGATTAGTGTTAGTTTTAGTGTTAGAGTTACGGTTAGTGCTAGGGCTAGGGCTCGGTTTCGGGTTAGCGTTAGGATTAGGGTTAGGGTTAGGGTTAGGGTTAGGTTTAGGATTAGGGCTAAGTCCAGGGTTAGGGTTAGCACCAGTTTTATTATTAGGGCTAGGATCAGGGTTAGGGTTACCTATAATGATAGTGTTAGTGTGAGTGTTAGGTTTAATGTTAGGGTTGGAGCTTGGGTTAGGTTAAGGGTTAGAATAGTGTTAGGGCTTGGGTTAAGGTTAGGGTTAGAGTTAGGTTTATGGTTATGTTCAGGGCGAGGTTTAGAGTTATGGTTAGCATTAGGTCTAGTGTTAGCCTTAGAGTTACTGCTATGGCTGAGGTTAGAGCTAGTGTTAAGAATAGGACTAGGCTTAAGGTTAGGGCTAAGGTTATTGTTATGGTTAGGGTTAGGTTTAATATTAGGGTTAGGGCTAGGGTTAGGGCTATGGTTAGGGTTAGGGATAGAGTTAGGGCTAGGGTTAGTGTTAGGGTTAGCGGTAGGGTTAGGGATAGGGATAGGGTTAGGGTTAGGTTTAGGGCGAGGGCTAGGGTTAGGGTTAGGGGTAGGTTTCAAGTTAGGCTTTGGGTTAACACTATTGTTATGATTACGGCTAGTGTGAGGGTTATGGTAGTGTTAGCGTTATGTTTAGTGTTATCTTTAGGGTTAGTGTTTGGGTCTGGGCTGGTTTTACCAATAGTGTTATGATTAGGGGAAAGGTGAGAAGTAGGGTTTGGTTTAAGGATATTGATAGGGTACAGTTTAAGGTTAGGTTTGAGGTTAGTGTTAGGGTTTGTGTTGGATTAGGCTTATTATTAAGGTTAGTGATACACTTATGGTTAGTGTTATGGTTAGGTTTAGGGTGAGGGTTAGGGCAAGGTCTAGGGATAGGACTAGGTTTAGGGTTAGGGTTAGTGTTAGCACTAATGTTATGATTAGGGCTAGGATGAGGGTTAGGGTTACTGTTAATGTTAGTGTTAGGGTTAGGTTTAATATTAGGGTTAGAGCTAGGGTTAGGTTATGGGTAGGGATAGGGTTAGGGTTAGGTTTAGTGCTTGGGTTAGGGTTAGGGTTAGGCTTATAGTTAGGGCAAGGGTTAGTGTTACTGTTTTAATTAGGGCTAGGCTTAGGGTTAGGGTAGGTTAGGATTAGGATTAGGGTTAGAGCTATGGTTAGAGTTAGGGTTCAGGTTAGGGCTAGGATTAGGGTTAGGGTTATGTTTAGGATTAGGTTTAGGTTGAGGGTTAGGGTTATTTTTAACTTTATTTCTAGTGTTAGGGTTAGATTTAGGGTTTGGTTTGGGATTAGCAATAGTGTTATGATTAGGCCTTGGTGAGGGTTAGGGTTAGTGTTAAGAATTGTGTTAAGGTGAGGGTTCAGTTTAGGGTTAAGGTTAGTGTTAGGGTAAGGGTTAGGGTTAGTGTTAGGCTTGTCTTAGGATTACTGTAATGGTTAGGGTCAGGGTTTAGGTTTATGGTTAGGGTTAGGGTTAGGGTAAGGGCTAGGAATAGGTGTAGGGGTAGGGGTAGGGTTGAGATTAAGGTTAGGCCTTGGGCTAGGTCTAGGGCTATGTGTAAGGCTAGGTCTATGGGTGAGGTTAGGGGTAGGGCTAGGGCTAGGGCTAGGATAAGCCTTAGATTAGGGTTAGCATTAGCATTAGCGTTAGTGTTAGGTTTATGTTAGGGTTAGGGCTAGGGCTAGGGGAATGGCTAGGGCTAGAGTTATGGTTAGGTTTAGGGCTGGGATAGGGCTAGTGCAAGGGTTAAGATTAGGGTTAGGGTTAGGGTATGGCTAGGGATAAGGCTAGGGTTAAGGCTATGGCTAGAGTCATGTTTAGTGCTAGTGTTAGGGCTAGGGGTAGAGTTAGAGTTAAGGTCAGTGTTAGGGTTAGGGTTAGGTTTAATGTTAAGGTTAGGGCTAGGCTTTGGGTTAGGTTTAGGGCTCGGGTTATGGCTAGGGTTAGCTTTAGGGTTATGGTTAGTGGAAAGTTTAGGGTTAGGTATAGGGTTAGGGCTAGTGTTAGTGTTAGGGTTAGGGCTAGGTTTAGGATTAGGTTTAGGGTTTGTATTATTGTTAGGGCTAGGGCGAGGGTTAGAGTTGGGTTTCCGTTTAGGGCTAAGGTTTGGGTTAGGTTTACATTTAGGATTACTTTAGGGTTACGGTTAGAGTTACGGTTAGCGTTATGTCTAGAGTTAGCATGAGAGTTAGGGCCATGGTTGGGGTTAGCACTAGTGTTATGATTAGTGCTAGGAATAGGGTTAGGGTTTAGGATATTGTTAGTGTTAGTGTTAGAGCTAGGATTAGTTTTAGGGCTAAGGTTAGCTTTAGGGTTTGGTTAGGGTTAAGTTTAGGTTTAGTG
This sequence comes from Sylvilagus floridanus, assembly GCA_949820135.1. NCBI lineage: Eukaryota > Metazoa > Chordata > Mammalia > Lagomorpha > Leporidae > Sylvilagus > Sylvilagus floridanus. The sequence goes on along the minus strand of OX463238.1, from coordinate 5,017,526 downwards.
TTATGGTTAGTTTTAGCACTAGTGTTATCATTTGGTGTAGGTTTCGGGTTAGGGTTCGGGTTAATGTTAGTGTTACAGTTAGGGTTAGGTTTAATGTTAGGGTTAGAGCTAGGGTTATGGTTAAGGTAGGGATAGGGTTAGGGTTAGGTTTAGCACTAGGGTTAGGGTTGGGGTTAGAGTTAGGGCTAGTGTTAGTGTTAGGGCTAGGTTTAGGGTTAGGGCTAGGGTTAGATTTAGGGTTCCATTTAGGACTAGGGTTATAGTTAGGGTTATGTTTAGGAATAGGTTTGGGGGAGATTTACAGTTAGGGTTAGCGTTATGTTTAGTGTTAGGGTTAGGGTTAGTGTTTTTACTTGTGTTGGTGTTAATGTTAGTGTTATGATTAGGGCTAAGGTGAGGATTAGGGTTAGGGTTAAGGATACTGTTACGGTGAGAGTTAGGGTTAGGGTTAAGGTTAGTATTAGGGTTAGGGTTAGGGTTAGGGTTAGGGTTTGGTTGATTAGGCTTAGAGTTAGGAAAGTGTTTGGGTTACGGTTAGCGTTTTGGTTAGGTGTAGGGTTAGGTTTAGGATTAGGGTTAGGGTTAGGTTTTTAGGATTAGAGTTAGAAAAGTGGGTTACCGTTAGTGTTACTGTTAGGTTTAGGGTTAGGTTTAGGAAGAGGGTTAGGCTAGAGCTTGTGTTAGGGCTCTGGTTAGGTTTATGATTAAGATTAGGGATTAGGATAGGGCTAGGTTTAGGGTCAGGATTAGTGTTAGGTTTAAGCCTGGGCTAGGGCTATGGTTAGGGTTAGGGTTTGGGCTAGGATTATAGTTAGGTTTAGGGTTTAAGGATACTGTTAGGATGAGTTTTAACGTTAGGGTTAAGGTTAGTATTAGGGCTAGGATTAGATTTACTCTTGGTTTAGGCTTAGAGTTAGGGTTAGGGTTAGGGTTACGGTTAGCCTTATGGTTAGGTTTAGGGATAGGTTCAGCAAGATGATAAGGCTAGGGCTAGGGTCAGGGCTAGGGTTAGGGTTAGGGTTAAGGTTAGGGCTTAGGCTAGGGCTAGGATTAGGGTTAGGGTTAGGACTAGGGCTAGGGCTATGGTTAGTGTTAGGGTTAAGGTTAGGCCTGGGTTATGGTTAGGTTAGGGTTCGGGGTATGGTTAGGGATAGTGTTAAGGTTAGGGTTAAGATTAGTGTTAGGGCTACGACTAGGGTTAGGGTTAGGATTAGGGTTAGGGTTAAGATCAGAGCTTGGGCTAGGGCTAGGGCTAGGTTTAGGCTTAGGTCTAGGGCTATGGTTAGGGTTAGGTTTAGGGTTAAGTTTATGGTTAGGGTTAGGTGTAGTTTTAGGGCTAGTGCTAGGGCTATGGCTATGGTTAGGGTTATTGCTGGGTTTACCGATAGTGTTATGATTAGGGCTTGGGTGTGGATTAGATTTAGCGTTAAGAATAATGTCAAACTAAGGGTTCAGATTAGGGTTAAGGTTAGTGTATGGGTAGGGTTAGGGATAGTGTTTGGTTAGTGTTAGTGTAAGCATTATGGTTAGGTTAGGGTTACCGTTAGGGTTAGGGTTAGGGTTAGGTTTAGGTCTAGGGTTAGGGCTAGAGTTAGAATTAACATTAAGTTTAGGGCTTGTGCTAGGGCTAGTGTGAGGACTAGGTGTAGAGTTAGGTTTAGGGGTAGAGGTATGACTAGGGCTAGGTTTAGGTTGGTGTTTGCATTAGTGTTAGAGTTAGGTTAGGACTAAGGCTAAGGCTAGGGCTAGGGCAAGGGCTATTGGTTGGGTTAGGGTTAGGGTTAAGGTTAGGTCTAAGGATAGGACTAGGGCAAGGCTAGTTCTAGGGTCAGGGTCCGGGTTAGTGCTAGAGATAGGTTTAGGGTTAGGTTTAGGGTAGGAGTTAGGGCTAGGGTTAGGGTTAGGGGTTAGGGTTAGGTTTACAATTATGGTTATGTTTAGGGTTAGTGTTAGAGTTAGGGTTAGGGTGAGGCCTAGGACCTGGGTTAGCACTAATCTTATGATTAGGACTAGAGCTAATGTTAGGATTAATATTAGTGTTAGAGTTAGAGTTAGGTTTAATATTAGGTTTAGTACTAGGGTTAGGGTTATGGTTTCCACTAGAGTTAGGGTTAGGGTTAAGATTAGAGTTACAGATATGGTTAGCTCTAGGGTTAGGTTTAGGAAAAGTTTTGAGTCAGAATTAGGGTTAGGATTAGGGCTAGTTCTAGTGTTAGTGTTAGGCTTAGGGCTAGGTTTAGGTTTAGGCTTAAGGTTTAGATTAGGGTTAGAGTTAGGGCTAGGGTTAGAGTTAGGTTTCAGGTAGGGCTAAGGTTAGGGTTAGGGTTAGGGTGAGGGCTAGGGCTAGAGTTATGGTTAGCATTAGGGTTAGGGCTAGTGTTATTGTTAGCATTATGTCTAGTGTTAACGTTAGGATTAGAGGTACAGATGGGTTTAGCTCTAGTGTTATGATTAGGGATAGGGTTAGGGTTAGTGCTAAATTTATTGTTAGGGTTAGGGTTAGGTTTAATGTTAGGGTTAGGGCTAGCGTTAGGTTTAATTTTAGTTTTAGGGTTAGGTTTAGGGTTATGTTTAGGTTTAGGTTTAGGGTTAGGGTTAGCACTAGTGTTATGAGTAGGTCTAGGGTGAGCGTTAGGGTTTGGGTTAATGTTAGTGTTTGTATTAGCATTAGGTTTAATGTTTGGGTTAGAGCTAGGTTTAGGGTTAGGGTTAGGGATAGGGTCTGGTTAGGGTTAGGGTTAGATTTAATGCTAGTGTTATTTTAATGTTACTGTCAGGGCCAAGTTTAGGGTTAGGATTAGGATTATGATTAGGTTTAGGGTGATAGTTAGCGTTACGGTTAGCTTATGTCTCTTGTTAACGTTAGGGTTAGGCTTATGGCTGGGGTTAGCCCTAGTGTTATGATTAAGGCTAGGTTTAGCGTTAAAGGTAAGGCTATTTTTAGGGTTAGGGTTAGGTTTAATGTTAGGGTAAGTGCTAGGGTTATGGTTAGGGTTAGAGTTAAGGTTTGGGTTATTGTTAGGGTTAGGATTTGGTTTAGGGTTAGGGTTAGGGCAAGGACAAGGGCGAGGGTTAGGTTTAGGTTTAGGGTTAGTGTTAGGTCTAGGATTTGGGTTAGGCTTAGGGTTAGTTTTAGTGTACATTAGTGTTACGGTTAGCACTAGGGTTAGGGTTAGTGTTGGGGTTAGGGTTAGGATTAGGGATACATTTAGTTCAAGAATTAGGGTTAGGCTTAGGTTTATAGTTTAGTTAATTTTAGGGTTATGGTTAGGGTTATCACTAGTGTTATGATTAGATCTAGTGTGAGGTTTTGGCTAGGGTTAATGTTAGTGTTCGGGTTAGGTTTAGGTTTAATGTTATGTTTAGAGCTAAGGTTAGCGTTAGGGTTAGCGATAGGGTTAGAGTTAGGTTTAGCGCTAGGTTTAGGGTTAGGGTTAGATTATGGCTAGTGTTAGTGTGTTAGGGCTAGGGTTGTGTTATGGTTAGGGTTTGGATTAGGGTTAGGGTTAGTGCGAGGGTTAGATTTAGGTTTCTGGTTAGGGCTAGGATTTGGATTAGGGTTAGGTTTTAGATTATGTTTATGGCGAGGTTTAGAGTTACAGTTAGTGTTATGTCTTCTCTTAGCTTTAGGGTTAGGGCTATGGTTTAAGGTTAGTGCTCTTGTTATGTTTAGGGCTAGGGTTAGGTTTAGGGCTAAGGTCATTGTTAGGGATACGTTTAGGTGTAATGTTAGGGTTAGGGTCAGGGCTAGGGCTAGGTATAGGTTTAGGGCTAGGTTTAGGGTTAGAGTAAGTGTTAGGACTAGGGCTAGTGTTACTGTAAGGTTTAAGATTAGAGTTAGGGTTGGAATTAGGGCTAGGGTTAGGGGTAGGGTTAGGGTTATCACTAGTGTTATGATTAGGGCTAGCGTGAGGTTTTGGGTTATGGTTAATATTAGTGTTAAGGTTAGGGTTAGGTTTAATATTATGTTTGGAGCTATGGTTAGTGTAAGGGTGAGGGCTAGGGTTAGGGTTAGGCGTGGAGTTAGGGCTAGAGTTCATGTTAGTGTTACGCTTAGGGCTAGGTTTAGTATTTAGGTTATGGTTAGGATTAGGGTTAGGTTTAGGGCTAGGGTTTGATTTAGGTTTCTGGTTAGGGCTAGGGTTATGGTTAGGGTTATGTTTAGGAATAGGTTTGGGGAGGTTTATGGTTAGAGTTAGCATTTTGTTTAGTGTTAGGTTTAGGGTTAGTGTTTTATGTTTTGGCTGTGGTTAGTTATAGTGCAAGATTAAGGCTAGGGTGAGGATGTGGGTTAGGGCTAAAGATACTGTTAGAGTGAGGTTTAGGGTTTAAGGCTTAGGTTTAGGTTAGTATTAGGGTTAGGGTTAGTGTTAAGTTTGGGTTATGCTTAGAGTTAGGGTTAGTGTTAGGGTTACGATTAGGTTTATGGTTTAGGTTAGGAAGAGAGTAAGTCTAGAGCTAGGGTTAGGGCAAGGGTTAGGGCTAGGGTTAGGGTTAGAGTTAAGGTTAGTACTTAGGCTAGGACCAGGGTTAGGGTCAGGGTTAGGGTCAGGCTTAGGGCTAGGGTTATGGTTAGGGCTAAGGTTAGTTTTACGGCTAGGTCTAGGGCTACGGATAAGTTTAGGGTTAGGCCTAGGTTTATCGTTAGGTTTAGAGTTAGTGCTACAGCTAGGTCTAGGGCTATGGTTAGGGTTGTTGTTAGGGCTAGGGTTAGGTTATGTTTAGGGTTAGTTTTAAGATTAGGGTTAGGGCTAGGTCTAAGGTTAGGGTTTGGGTTAATTTTAAGCTTGGGCTAGGGATAGGTTTAGGGTTATGTTTAGGGTTAGGTTTAGGGCTATGGCTATGGTTAGGGTTAGGGTTAGGGTTCGAGTTAGGAGTAGGGCTAGGGCTTTGGTTAGGTTTAGGGTTAGGGTTATGGCTAGGGCTAGGTTTAGGGTTAGGTCAAGGTTAAGGGTTACGGTTAGGGTTACGGTTATGGTTTGGGTTAGGGTTAAGGTTAGGGTTAGGGCTAGGCCTAGGGCTATTACTTAGGGCTACGACAAGGGTTAGAGTTAGGGTTAGGGTTACAATTAGGTTTAGGTCTCAGGCTAGGGCTAGGGCTAGCGTTATGGTTAGCATTAGGGTTAGGTTTAGGTTTAGGTTTAGTGTTAGGATAAGGGGTTGGGCTAGTGCTAGTGCTATGGTTAGGGTTAGCATTAGCTTTTGGATTAGGGTTAGGGCTAGGTCTAGGGCTATGGTTAGAGTTAGGGTTAGAGTTAGGGTTAGCACTAGTTTTATGATAAGGGTTAGGTGAGGGTTAGGGTTATGATTAATGTTAGTGTTATGGTTAGGTTTTGGTTAATGTTAAGGTTAGAGCTAGGGTTAGCTTAAAGATAAGGGCTGGGGTTAAGGTTATGTTTAGCTCTAGGGTTAGGGTTACAGTTATGGTTATTAAAGATTTGGGCTAGGTTTAGTGTTAGTGTTACGGTTAGGGCTGCTTAGTGTTAGTGTTAGGTTTAGGACTATGATTAGGCTTAGGGTTAGGTTTAGAGTTAGGGCTAGGGTTAGGGTTAGGGTTAGGGCTGGGCTGGGGATATAGCTAGTGTTTTGATTAGGGATAGGCGTAGCGTTAGGGTTAAAGTTAGTGTTAGGGTTAAAGTTAGGTTTAATGTTAGGGTTAGGGCTAGGCTTAGGGTTAGATTTAGGGCTAGGGTGAGGGTTTGTGTTTGTGCTACATTTTGGTTAGTGTTAGGGTTAGCGTTATGGCTATGGTTAGCACTAGAGTTGGGTTATGAATAGGGTTAAGGTCAGAGTTAGTGTTAGGGTTACGATTATGTTTAGGGCTAGGTTTCATGTTAGTGTTAGGGTGATGGTTAGGTTTAGGGCTGCTTATGTTTAGGGTTAGTGGTAGGACTATGATTATGTTTAGGGTTAGGTTTAGAGTCAGGGATAGAGTTAGGCTTAGGGTTAGGGCTATGGCTGGGGATATAGCTAATGTTATGATTAGGGCTAGGGGTAGCGTTAGGGTTAAAGTTAGTGTTGGGCTTAAAGTTAGGTTTAATGTTAGGGTTAGGGCTAGGCTTAAGGTTAGGCTTTTGGCTAGGGTGAGGGTTAGGGTTTGTGCTAGATTTTGGTTAGTGTTAGGGTTAGTGTTACGGCTATGGTTAGCACTAGGGTTAGGGTTAGGAATAGGGTTAAGGTCAGAGTTAGGGTTAGGGTTAGGTTTATGGTTAGGTCTAGCTTTCATGTTAGTGTTATGATGATGTTTAGGTTTAGGGTTAGGGTTAGGGTTTTGATTAGGGTTAATGTTATGGGTAGGGTTAGAGTTAGGTTTCATGTTAGGGCTTAGGTTAGGGTTAGAGTTAGGGCAAGGGCTAAGGCTAGGGGTAGGGTTAGCATTAGGGTCTGGGCTAGTGTTGCTCTAGTTTTATGATTAGGGCTAGGGTTAGGGTTTGGGCTAAGGTTATTGCTAGGTTAGGGTTAGATTTAATGTTAAGTTTAGAGTTAGCTTTAGTGTTAGGGTTATGGTTACATTTAGGTTTAGGGTTAGGGTTAGTGTTAGCACTATTGTTATGAATAGGTCTAGAGTGAGGATTATGGTTTGGGTTAATGTTAGTGTTAGGGTTAGGGTTAGGTTTAAGGTTAGTGTTAGAGCTAGGGTTAGGGTTAGGTTTCATTTTAGGGTTTGGGCTAAGGTTAGGGTTAGGGTTAGAGTTATGGTTAGTTTTAGTGCTAGGGTTAGGGTTAGGGCTATGTTTAACATTAGTGTGAGGGTTAGGGTTACAGTTAGGAGTAGGAGTAGGCGTAGGTGTAGTGTTTGAGGTATGGCTAGGTGTAGGGTTTTGGTTAGGGTTAGGGTTACCCTTAGCGTTAATGTTAGGCTTAGGGTTAGAGTTAGGGTTAGGTTTATGTTTGGGGTTATGCTTTGGTTTTTGGTTAGGGTTAGGGGTAACGTTAGGGTTAGAGCCTGGGATTAGCACTAGTGTTATGATTAGGCCTAGGGTTAGGGTTAGGGGAAAGGTTATTTCTATGTTTTTTTTTTTTTAAGTTTAGTGTTAGGATTAGTGCGAGGGCGAGGGTTAGGGTTAGTGTTCATATTAGTGTTAGAGCTAGGGTTAGAGATAGGAGTATGGTAAAGTTAGGACTAGTGCCTTGGGTAGTGGTACGGTAGTGTTAGATGTAGGGCTAGGGTTAGGGTTAGTGTTATGGTTAGCCTTAGCGTTAGGGTTAGGGTGGTGGCTATGGGTAGGGCTAGGTTATAGTTAGGGTTAGGGTTTAGGGGTATGGTAAGTGTTAGAATTATAGTTAGGATTATGGCTACTGTTAGTTTTAGGGTTCAAGTTAGGGCTAGGGTTAAGGTTAGGTTTAGGGTTAGGTTTAGGGTGAGGCTTAGGGTTAGTGTTACCATTATATTTAGTGCTGGGGTTAGCATTAGGGCAGTTCTGGGGTTAGTGCTAGTGTTAGGGTTAGAGTTAGGGTTAGGGTTAATGTTAGAGTTAGGGTTTGGTGTAATGTTAGGGTTAGGGCTAGGCTTAGGGTTAGGTTTAGTGCTAGGGATAGGGTTAGGGGTAGCGCTAGGGGTAGGGTTAGTGTTGGGGTTAGGGTTACCATTAGGGCTATGTTTAGCACAAGAATTAAGGTTACGTTTAGGGTTAGAGTGAGGTTTAGGTTTAGGATTATGTATAGGGTTAGCACTACTATGATTAGGGCTATGGTGAGGGCTAGGGTTAGGGTTAGGATTAATGTGTTAGGGTTAGGGATAGGGTGAGGGCTAGGGCTAGGGTAGCATTATCATTATGCTAGGGTTAGGGTTAGCATTAGCATTGGGCTTAGGGCTAGTTTTAGGTTTAGGGTTATGGTTAGCGTTATGGTTAGGTTTAGAATTAGGGTTAGGTTTAGTATTAGGGTTAGATTTATGGTTAGGGTAAGCGCTAGAGCTAGGGTTAGGGTTAGCATTAGGGTTAGGGCTAGGGCTAGCCCTAGGGTTAGGATTAGTGCTAGGGTTAGGGTTAGGGTTAGCATTATGGTTAGGTTTAAGGTTAGGGTTAGATTTATGGTTAGGGTGAGGGCTATAGCTAGGGTTAGGGTTAGCATTATCGTTATGGCTAGGGCTAGGTCTAGGGTTAGGGTTAGGGCTAGGGTTAGGGTTAGGGTTAGGATTAGGGTTAGGGGTAAGTTTAGTATTAGGGTTAAGTTTAGTATTAGGGTTACAGTTGCAGTTAGTTTGATGGTTAAGTTTAGGTTTAGGATTTGGGCAAAGGCCAGGTTCAGTGCTAGATTTAGCATTAGGGTCAAGGTTAGGGCTTTGGCTAGTGTTAGGTTTAGTGTCAGATGTATGGTTAAGGTTGGGATTAAGTCTAGGTCTATGGCTAGGGCTGTGGTTAGGGTTTGGGTTATGGTTAAGGATAGGGCTAGGGCTAGAACTAGGGCTAGGGTTAGCATTATTTTTAGCATTAGGGTTACTGTTAGGGTTATGGTGAGGGTAAGGGTTAGGGTAGGGCTATGCTTAAGGTTAGTGCTAGGGCTAGGGTTAGGGTTAGGGTAAGGCTAGAGATAAGGAGGGGTTTGAGGTTTATTGTTAGGGTTACGGTTAGAATTATGATTAGGGTTAGGGCTAGTATTAGAGGTAGGATTCTCTTTAGGGACAGGGTCAGTGTTAGGGTTAGGTTTAGGGTTACGTTTAGGGTGAGGGTTATGGTTAGTGTTATGTCTTGTATTAGGGTTGTGGTTAGGGCTAGGGCTTTGTTAGCGTTAGTGTTATGATTAGTTCTGGCTTTAGTGTTAGAGTTAAGGTTAGTGTTAGCGTTAGAATTAGGTTTAAAATAGGGGTAGGGCTGGGATAGGGTTTGGGTTAGGTGTAGGGTTAGCGTTAGGGTTAGGGTTAGGGCTAGGGCTAGATCTAAGGTTAGGGTTAGCATTAGTGTTAGGGTTAGGGTTAAGGTTAAGGCTAGTCTTGGGGCTAGGGCTACGTCTAGGTTCTGTGAAAGGGTTAAAATTAGGGCTAGTTTTAGGGTAAGATTTAGGGATAGGGCTAGGGCTAGGGCTAATGTTAGGTTTAGGGCTATGGTTAGGGTTAGGGTTAGGTTTAGGGTTACAGTTATTATTAGCATTATGGTTAGGTTTAGCGTTAGGATTAGGGTTAGGGCTAGGGGTAAGGTTAGGCCTATGGTTAGGGTTAGGCTTAGGGTTAGTGTTATGGTTATGGTTAGGGTTAGGTTTAACATTAGGGTTAGGGTTATAGCTAGTGCTCGGATTAGGGCTAGTGTTAGGGTTAGGGTTCAGGTTAGGGTTTTGGCTAGGGCTAGGGTTAAGGACAGTTTTTAGCGTTAAGGGTTAGGGTTAGGATTAGGGTTAGGGCAAGGGCTAGGGCTGAAGTTAGAGTTAGGGCTATGGTAATGGTTAGCATTAGGGTTAGGGTTAGGGTTACAGTTATGGTTAGCATTACGGTTAGGTTTAGGGTTTTGGTTAGTGTTAGGCTAGGGCTAGGTCTAGGGTTAGGTTTAGGGTGCTAGGCTTAGGGCTCAATTTAGGGTTAGGGTTATGGTAGGGCTAGGATTAGGGTTATGTTTGAGGCTTAATGTTTGGTTTTGCCTTAGGATTATGGTTAGGGATAGGGCTAGTGTATAGGTTAGGGTTCTAGTTTGGGCCATGATCTGAGTTAGGGTTACGTTTAGTGTTACGTTTAGAGCAAGGGTTAGGAATATTTTTAGTGTTATGTCTCGTGCTATGGTTGGGCTTAGTGCTAGGGCTGGTTTTGTGCTAGTGTAATGATTAGTTCTAGGTTTAGGGTTAGGGTAGGGGTTAGGGTTAAATTAGGCCTTGGGCTAGGGCTAAGGATAGGGTCAGGTTTAGGGTTAAGGTCTGGGCTTGGGTAGGTTTAGGGTTAGGGCTATGGTTAGTGTTAGGGTTAGGATTATGGTTAGGTATAGGGTTAGGGTGAGGGATAGGGCTAGTGTTAAGGTTAGAATTAGGGTTTGGGCTTGGGCTAGGGCTAGGGTAGTATTAGCATTATGCTTAGCGCTAGGGCTTGGGCTAGGCCTAGGGTTAGGGTTAGGTCTAGGGTTAGGGTTAGCATTAGCATTAGGATTAGGGCTAGTGTTAGGGTTAGGGTTATGGTTAGCGTTATGGTTAGTTTTATGGCTTAGGATTAGTGTTAGTTTTAGGGCTAGGTGTAGGTTTAGGGCTAGGGTTAGGCTTAGGGTTATGGTTAGGGCTTAGGCTAGGGCTATGGTTAGCGTCAGGTTTATGGTTCAACTTAAGTTTAGGTCTAACGCTAGGGTTAGCTTTATTGTTAGTGTTAGGGTTATGGTTTTGGCTAGGGATAGTGTTAGGGATAGCATTAGCATTAGGATAAGTGTTAGTTGTAGGACTAGGGCTAGGTTAGGGTTAGGGTTGGTGGTTAATGTTAGGTTTAGGGTTATGATTATGGTTAGGGTTAGGGCTAGTGTTAGAATCAGGGTTAGGCTAGGGCTAGGGACAGTGTTAGGGTTAGTTTTAGGGTTAAATTTAGGGCGAGGGTTAGGGTTAGGTTTAGGGTTAGTGTTATGTCTCATGTTAGGTTGGGGGTTAATGCTAGTGCTGGACTTAGCTCTAGTGTTATGATTAGTTCTAGGTTTAGGGTTAGGGTTATGGTTCCTCTTAGCTTTTGGATTAGGTTGAATGTTAGGGTTAGGTCTAGGGTTAGGGTTAGGGTTACGGTTACGGTTAGCATTACGGTTAGGTTTAGTGTTAGATTTAGGGTTAGATTTAGGATTATGGTGAGGGCTAGAGCTAGGGTTATGGTTAGCATTAGGGGTAGTGCTAGGGCTATTTCTAGGGTTAGGGTTAGGGCTAGGGTTAGGGTTTAGATTAGGGTTAGGGTTAGGATTACTGTTAACGTGATGGTTAGGTTCAGTGTTAGGTTAGGGATAGGGATAGGGTTAGTGTTAGGTTTAGGTTTAGGGTTAAATTTAGGTCTTGGGCTAGGGCTAGGGTTATGGTTAAGGTTAGAGTTAGGAATAGGCCTAGGGCTATAGTTAGGGTTCAGGTTACATTTAGGATTAGGGTTAGGCTAGGGCTAGGTCTAGGTCTAGGGTTAGAATTATAGTTAGCATTAAGGTTAGGGTTAGTTTTAATGTTAGGGTTATGTTTAGTCTTAGTGTAGGGCTGTGGTTAGTGTTAGTGCTATGGCTAGGGTTAGGGTTAGAGTATGAGTAGCGTAAAGGTTAGGGTTGTGGTTTATTGTCATAGTTAGGGATAGAATTATGGTTACAGTTAGGGCTTGTGTTACTGGTAGGGTTCTATTTAGAGCCAGGGTCACGGTTAGGGATAGGTTTAGGGTTATGTTAAGATGAGGGTAAAGGTTGTGGTTATTGTTATGCATGTGTTAGGGCTGGGGTTAGGGCTAAGGCTTGGGTTAACATTAGTTTTAAGATTAGTTCTGGCGTTAGGGTTAGGGTTAGGATTAGGTTTAATGTTAAGGTTAGTGGTAGGGTTTGGTTAGGGTATGGAAAGGGTTAAGGTTAGGATTCTAGTTAGGGCTAGGGTCAGGTTAGGGTTAGTTTTAGTGTTACGTTTAGGGCGAGGGTTAGGAATAGTGTTAGGGTTAGTGTTATGTCTCTTGTTAGGGTTGGGGTTAGGGCTAGTGCTAGAGTTAGCTCTAGTGTTATGATTAGTTCTACTGTTAGGGTTAGGGTTAAGGTTACTGTTAGCTTTAGGATTAGGCTTAATGTTAGGGTTAGGGCTAGGGTTAGGGTTAAAATCTGGTCTAGGGTTAGGGTTAGGGTTAGGGCTAGGGCTAGGGCTAGGGCTAGGTCTAGGGTTGGATTAAGGCTATGGTTAGGGTTAGGATTAGCATTAGGGTTAGGGTTAGGGTTACATTTACAGTTAGCGTTATGGTTAGGTTTAGGTTTAGGTTTAGTGTTAGGGCTAAGGATAGATTTAGGGTTAGGTTTAGGGTTAGGGTTCAGATTAGGGCTTGGGCTAGGGCTATGTCTAGGTCAGGGTTAGGGTTAAAATCAGGGCTAGGGTTAGGGTTTGGGCTAGGGCTAGGGTTAGAGTTAAGGCTATGGTTATGGTTAGGATTAGGGTTAGGGTTAGGGTTACAGTTATGGTTAGTGTTATGGTTAGCTTTAGCATTAGGGTAAGTATTCAGGCTAGGACTAGGGTTAAGGCTAGGGGTATGGTTATGTTTAATATTAGGGCTTGGGCTAAGGCTATGGTTAGCCTCAGGTTTATGGCTCAAGTTGTCCAAGTGTAGCCCTCGAGTTAGGTTTAGGGTTTGGAAGGTCTAGGGCTAGCGTTACATTTAGGGTTAGGGATAGGGCTAGGACTAGTGATAGTGTTATTGTTAGCATTAGGGTTAGGGTTAGGGTTAAGGTTAGTATTAGGTTTAGGCATAGGGCTAGGCCTAGTGTTAGCATGAGGGTTAGGATCAGGGTTAGGGTTAGGTGTAGGCTTACGGTTAGCGTGATGGTTAGGTTTAGGGTTAGGGTTAGGGATAGTTTAGGGTTAGGGTTATTGTTAAGGTTAGGGGTTGGGCTAGGGCTAGGGTTAGGGTTAGGGTCAGGGTTAGTGTTAAGGTTAGGATTAGGGCTAGGCCTCGATCTAGGTCTAGGGCTAGGGCTATGGTTAGGGTTCGTTTTACAGATATGGTTAGGGCTAGGGCTAGGGCTAAGGCTATCATTATTATCATTAGGGTTAGGGTTGGTGTTAGGGTTAGGTTAGGGTTTGGGTAAGGCTTAGGGTAGGGCTATGTTTAGGCTTAGTGTCAGGGCTAGGGTTATGGTTAGGTTAGGGCACGGTTAGCGTTAGGGTGGGGGTTATTATTAGGGTTAGGGTTAGAATTATGGTTAGGGTTATGGCTTGTGTTAGAGTTAGGGTTCTGTTTACGGCCAGGGTCAGGGTTAGGGTCAGGTTTAGGGTTATGTTAAGATGAGGGTTAAGGTTATGGTTAATGTTATGTCTTGTGTTAGGGTTGGGTTAGGGCTAAGGCTTGGGTTAGCGTTAGTTTTCTGATTAGTTCTTAGAGTTAGGGTTAAGGTTAGGGTTAGTGTTAGGGTTGGGATTAGGTTTAATTTAAAGTTAGGTTTAGTTCTAGGGCTAGAGCTGGGGTTAGGGTTAGCATTAGGATTAGGGTTAGGGTTAGGGTTAAGTTTTGGCCTTGGGCTAGTGCTATGGCTAGGGTCAGGGTTAGGATTAAAATAAGGGCTAGGTTTAGGGATAGGGTTAGGGTTAGGGTTAGTTTAGGGCTAAGGCTAGGGCGAGGGTTAGGGATAGGTTTAGGGCTATGGTTAGGGTTAGGATTAGGGTTAGGTTTACAGTTATGTTTAGCGTTATTGTTAGTGTTAGGGTTAGGTTAGAGTTAAGGTCAGGGCTTGGGCTAGGACTAGGTTTAGGGTCTGGGTTAGAGTTAAGGTTAGGGCTAGGGCTAGGGTTAGTGTTATGGTTAGTTTTAGGGTTAGGGCTAGGCCTATGGCTAGGGCTAGGCCTATGGCTGTGGCTAGAGCTATGGCTGTGGTTAGGGTTCGGGATATGGTTATGGTTAGGCCTAGGGCTATGGCTAGGCCTAGGGCTCTCATTATTGTTAGCGTTAGGTTTAGGGTTAGGGTTAGGGCTATGGTTAAGGTTAGGGCTTGGGTTGGGTAGGGTTAGGGTCTGGGTTAGAGTTAAGGTTAGGGCTAGGGCTAGGGTTAGCGTTATGATTAGTTTTAGGGTTAGGGCTAGGCCTATGGCTAGGGCTAGCCCTATGGCTGTGGTTACGGTTCGGGTTACCGTTATGGTTAGGGCTAGGGCTATGGCTTGTCCTAGGGCTATTGTTATTCTTAGTGTTAGGGTTAGGGTTAGGTTTAAAGTTAGGGCTTGGGTTAGGGCTAGGGTTAGAGTTAATGTTAGGGTTAGGGTAGGCCTATGGCTAGGGCTAGGCTTATGGCTAGGGTTATGGCTATGTCTATGGTTGGGGTTCGGGTTTTGGTTAGGGATACAGTTAGGATAAGGGCTAGGGCTAGCGCTAGGGCTAGCTTTATTGTTAGCTTTAGCATTTGGTTTAGGGATAGGGGTCTGTTAAGCTTAGGGCTAGGTTAGGGCTAGGGTAGGGTTAGCATTAGTGTTAGGGTTAGGGCTAGACTAGGCCTAGGGCTAGATTTAGAGTTAGGGTAGTGGTAGGGCTAGGGTTAGGGTTATGGTTGGGGCTTATTGTTTGGGTTAAGCTTAGGATTATGGTTAGGGTTAGAGCTATTGTAAGAGTTAGGGTTCTAGTTAGGGCTTGGGTCAGAGTTAGGTTTAGGTTTATTGTTACATTTAGGGTGAGGTTTAAGGTTATATTTAGTGTTATGTCTCATGTTAGGGTTGGGGTTGGCGCTAGCCCTGGTGTTAGCTCTAGTGTTCTTTTTAGTTTTAGGGTTAGGGTTAGGGTTAAGGTTAGTGTTAGGGTTAGGATTAGGTGTAATATTACGTTTAGGGCCAGGGTTAGGTTTGGCATTAGGGTTAGCATTAGGGTTAAGGATCTGGCTAGAGCTGGGGTTAGGGTTAGCATTAGGGTTAGGGTTAGGGTTAGGGTGAGTGCTAGGGCTAGTGCTAGGGTTAGCATTAGGCTTAGGGCAAGGGCTAGGGCTAGTGTTAGATTTAGGGCTAGCTTTAGAGTTAGGCTTATGGTTAGGGTTAGGGTTAGTGCTTGGGTTAGGGTTATGGTTAGTGTTACGGTTAGGTTTAGGGTTAGTGTTATGGTTAGGGCTATGGGTGGGTTTAGGGCTAGGGTTAGGATTAAGGTTTGGGCAAGGGCTATGGTTAGCATCAGGTTTACTGTTCTAGTTAAGGTTAGGGCTACTGCTCGGGTTAGGTTTAGGGTTAGGGTTAGGGCTACTGTTAAGGTTAGGTTTAGGCCTAGGTCTATGGCTAGGGCTACTGTTATTTTTAGCATTAGCGTTAGGGTTAGGATTAGGGTAAAGGTTAGTGCTAGGCTAGGGTTAGGGTTAACATTAGTGTTCAGGTTAGGTTTAGGTCTAAGACTAGGGCTAGGGCTAGGGTAGGTTTAGGGTTAGAGTAGGGCTACGGTTAGGGTTAGTGTTCTAGTTAGGGCTAGGGTCAGATTAGGGTTATTTTTAGGGTTTCGTTTTGGGCAAGGGTTAGCGATAGGTTTAAGGTTAGTGTTATGTCCTGTCTTAGGGTTGGGTTTAGGGCTAGGTTTGAGGTTAGCACTAGTGTTATGATTAGTTCTAGGGTTAGGATTAGGGTTTTGGTTAATGTTAGCATTAGGATTAGGTTTAGTGTTAAGGTTAGGGCTAGGGTTAGGGTTAGGGTTAAAATCAGGGCTCAGGTTAGGGTAAGGCTTATGGCTAGGGCTAGGGCTATGATTAGGGTTATCTTTAGCATTAGGGTATGGTTAGGGTTGGGGGTTAGTGTTAGTTTTGGGTTTATGATTATGTTTAGTGTTAGGGCTAGTGTTAGAGTAGGGTTCTAGTTAGGGCTAGGGTCAGGTTAGGGTTAGGTTTAGTGTTACGTGTAGGGTGGGGGTTAGGGTTAGGTTAGGGTTAGTGTTATGTTTTGTGTTAGGGTTGGGGTTAGGGCTAGTCCTGGAGTTAGTGCTTGTGTTTTGGTTAGTTCTAGGGTTACGGTTAGGGTAAAGGTTACTGTTAGCTTTAGGATTAGGTTTAATGTTAGTGTTAGGGCTATGTTTAGGGTTAGGTTTGGGTTAGCGTTAGGGTTTGGCTAGGGCTAGGGCCAGGGCTAGGTGTAGAGTTAGGGTTAGGGCTAGGGTTAGGCCTCGGGCTAGGTCTAGAGCTATAATCAGGGTTAGGGTTACTTTTGGGGCTAGGGTTAGTGTTAGGCTTAGAGTTATGGTTAGGTTTATTGTTAGGGTTAGGTTAGGGCTAGGGCTAGGGCTAGGCCTATGGATAGGGTTATGGTTAGGGTTAGGTTTAGAGTTAGGGCTAGGGTTAGGGTTAGGTTTTGGTGTTAGTGTTAGGGTTAGGATTATGGTTAGGGTTAAGGATAGTGCTAGAATTAGGTTTAGGGTTAGGGCTAGGATCAGGGTTAGGGTCTATTATAGGTTTAGGTTTAGGACAAGGTTTAGGGTTAATATTAGCGTTATGTCTAGTATTAGGGTTATGGTTAGGGGTAGGGCTGAGTTTAGCACTAGTGTTATTATTATGGCTAGGCTAGGATTAAGTAGGGTTAGGGTTATTGTTAGGGTTAGGGCTGTTCTTAGGTTTAGGGCCAGGGTTTGGATCAGGGTTAGGGTTAGGGCTAGGGTCAGAATTTGGTTTTGTGTTAGGGCTACTGTTATGATTAGTTTGAGGTTTAGGATTAGGTTTAGGGAGAGGGTTGATTTACGGATAGCGTTATGTCTAGTGTTAGGGTTAGTGTTAGGGCTATGGCTGGGCTTAGCGCTAGTGTTATGATTAAGGCTAAGGTTTGGGTTAGGGTTGGGGGTAAGGTTATTTTAGGGTTAGAGTTAAGTTTATGTTAGGGTTAGGGCTAGGTTTAGGGTTAGAGTTAGCTTTAGTGTTAGGGTTAGGGTTATGTTAAAGTTAGTGTTAATTTTAGCACTCTTGTTATGATTAGGTCTAGATTGCAGGTTAGGGTTTGTGCTAATATTAGTGTTAGGGTTAGGGTTAGGTTTAATTTTAGTGTTAGGGCTAGGTTTAGGGTTAGCATTAGGGTTATGGTTAGGGTTAAGGTTAGGGTTAAGGGTAGGCCTTGGGCTAGGGCTAGTTCTAGGGTATAGGTTTGGGTTATGGTCAGGGCTAGGGTAGGTCTAGGGTTAGGGTTAGGTTTAGGTTTAGGTTTAGGTCTAGGGCTAGGGCTAGGTTTAGTGTTAGTGTTAGGGTTAGGGTTAGGTCTATGTCTAGGGTTACGGTTAGGGTTAGTACTAGTTTTATGATTAGGGCTAGGTGAGTGTTTGGGTTAAGGTTAGTTTAGGGTTCGGTTTAATGTTAGGTTTAGGGCTAGGCATAGGGTTAGGTTTGGGGTAGGGTTAGGGTTTGCACTAGGGTTAGGGTTAGTGTTAGAGTTAACAATGTTGCTACGGTTAGCGCTATGCTTAGGGTTAGGTATAGGATTAAGGTTAGGGTTAGGTATAGGGTCAGAGTTAGGGTTATGGTTTGGTCTAGGGTTAGAGTTAGGGTTAGGGCTAGGGTTATTTTTAGTGTTAGGGCTAGGGGTGGGCTTAGGGCTAGGGATATGGTTTGGTAGAGTTAGGGTTAGGGCTAGGGTTAGAATAAGGTTTTGTGTTAGGCCTAGGGTTAGGGTTAGGTTTAGAATTAGGTTTAGGTCGCGGGTAAGAATTACTGATAGGGTTATGTCTAGTGTTAGCTTTAGGGTTAGGACTATGGCTGGAGTTAGTGCTGGTGTTATGATTAGGGCTAGGGTTAGGGTTAGGTTTAGGCGTAAGGTTATTTTCAGTGTTAGGTTTAGGTTGATTGTTAGGGTTAGGGCTAGAGTTAGGGTTAGGGTTAGTGTTAGTTTTACATTTAGGGCTAGGCTTAGGGTTAGGGTTAGATTTAGGGTTTCCGCTCGGCTTTGCAATAGTGTTATGATTAGGGTGAGTGAGGATTAGGGTTATCGTTAAGGATAGTGCATATGTGAGGGTTAGGGTTACGGTTAAGGGTTAGTATAGGTTAGGGTTATGTATGGGTTAGGGTTTGTGTAAATGTTAGGGTTATGGTTAATGTCAGGGTTAGGGTTAGGGTTATGATTAGGTTTAGGTTTAGGTTTAAGGTTAATATTGGTGCTTGCGCTTTGGCTAGGGCTAGGGCTATTTATAGGGTTACGGTTAGGGATATGGTTAGGGCTACGTCTAGGGTTAATTTAGGGTTAGCATTAGCTTTAGCATTAGGGCTAGGGTTACGCTAGGGCTAGGCCTTGGTAAGGGCTAGGGCTAGGTTTAGGGTAGGGCTAGGGATAGTGCTAGGGATGGGGCTATTGATATAGTTAAGGTTATGGTTAGGGTAGAGTTAGGGCTTGGTAGGGCTAGGGAGAGGGTCAGGGTTAAGTTTAGGGTTATGGATAGGCTTAGTGCTAGGGCTAGGACTAGGGTTTGGGTTCGGGCTAGTGTTAGGGTTAGGATTATGGTTATGGTTAGGGCTAGGCCTAGGGCTAGGGCTAGGGTTAGCATTCAGGTTAGGTTTAGGTTTTGGCTAGGGCTAGTGCTAGTGTTATTTTTAACATTATGATTAGGGTTAGGGTAAAGGTTATGACTATAGCTAGGGTTAGGGTAAGGTTTAGTGCTAGGGTTATGGTTAGGGTTAGCACTAATGTCATGATTACGGCTAGGATGAGGGTTAGGGTTAAAGTTAATGTTAGGGTTAGGTTTAATGTTAGGGATAGAGCTCTGGTTAGTTTAAGGTTTAGGGATAGGGTTAGGGTTAGATTTAGAGCTAGGGTTAGGGTTAGGGTTAGGGTTAGAATTAGGGATTGGTTTTGGTCTTGGGTTAGGGTTAGGTTTAGGATTAGGTTTAGGGTAAGGGTTAGGGTTAGGGTTAGGGTTAGCATTATGTCTAGTGTTAGGGTTAGGGTTAGGTTTATGGTTTGGGCTGGGGTTAAAGATAGTGTTATGATTAGTGCTTGGGTGAGGATTAGGGTTACCGTTAAGAATAGTGTTAAGGTTATGGTTTGGCCTAGGGTTAAGGTTAGTGTTAGGGTGAAGTTTCGGTTTAGGGTTTGTCTAGTGTTAGTGTAAGGGTTAAGGTTAGGTTTAGGGTTACGGTTACTATTAAGGTTAGTGTTAGGGTAGGACTAGGGCTATCGTTAGAGCTAGGGTTAGGGTTAAGGTTAATGTTAGGGCTTGGGCTAGGGCTATGGCTAGGGCTAGGTCTATGTTTAGGGTTAAGGGTAGTGGTAGGTCTAGGGCTAGGGCTAGGTTTAGATTAGGGTGAGCATTAGCTTTAGCATTAGTGCTAGCATTAGGGCTAGGGCTAGGTCTAGGCAAGGGCTAATGCTAGGGTTAGGGTAAAGGTTAGGAATAGGGATACGGCTAGTGGTGTGGCTATGGATAGGGTTAGGGTTAGTGTTAGGGTTAGAGTTTGGGCTAGGGTTAGGGTTAGGGTTAGGGGTTAGGTTTAGGATTGGGTTAGGGTTAGTGCAAGGGTTAAGGTTATGTTTAGGTTTATGTTTAGTATTAGGGTTAGGGTTAGGGTGAGTGCCAGGGCTAGGGCTAGTTTGAGGGCTAGGGTTAGGGTTAAGGTTAATGTTAGGGAAAGTGCTAGGGCTAGGGCTGATCTATGTTTAGGGTTAAGGTTAGTGGTAGGCCTAGGGCTAGGGCTAGGGCTAAGTTTAGGTTAGGGTTAGCGTTAGCTTTAGCTTAGTGTTAGCCCTAGGGCTAGGGCTAGGGCTAGGTCAAGGGCTAATGCTAGGGTTAGTGTTAGGGTTAGGATTAGGGTTAGGGATAGGGCTAGTGATGGGGCTATGGATAGGGTTAGGGTTAGGGTTAGGGTTAAAGTTAGGGCTAGGGATAGGATTAGGGTTAGCGATTAGGTTTAGGTTATGATTATGGTTAGGGTTATGGCTAGTGTTAAAGTTAGCATAGGTTTAGGGCTAGGGTCAGATTTAGGGTCAGTTTTAGGGTTAGGTTTAGGGCTAGGGCTGGGGTTAGCGTTAGTGTTATGATTAGGACTAGTGGTAGGGTTATGCTTTGTGCTAGGTTAGGGTTAGGGTTTGAGTCAGGGCTAGGTTTATTGTAAGTGTTAAGGTTAGGGCTAGGCTTAGGGTTATGGGTTGGGTTTGTACTAGGGTTTGGGTTAGGGCTAGTGTGAGAGTTAGTTTTCAGGTTAGGCCTAAGGTTAGAGTTACAGTTAGCTTTAGGATTAGGTTTAGGGTGAGGATTAGAGTTACAGTTAGCTTTATGTCTCATGTTAGGGTTATGGTTAGGGCTAAGGCTGGGGTTACGCTAGTGTTATGATTAGGGCTTGCGTTAGGGTTAGGGCTATGAATATTGTTAGGTTTTGGGTTAGGTTTAATTTTAGGGTTAGGGTTAGGGTTAATGTTAGGGTTAGGGTTAGGTTTAATGTTAGGGTTATGGCTAGGGTTAGGGTTAGGGTTAGTGTTAGCACTAGTGTTATGATTAGGTTTAGGGCTAGGGTTAGGTTTAGGGTTAATGTTAGTGTTGTGGTTAGGGTTAGGTTTAATGTTAATTATATAGCTAGGTTTAAGTTTAGAGTTAGGAATAAGGTTAGGGTTAGGTTTAGCGCTAGGGTTAGTGTTATGGTTTGGGTTAGGGTTAGATTTAGGGTTAGGGTTTGTGTTTGCATTAGGGTTAGGGTTATGGCTTGGGTCTAGTTAGGTTTCTGGTTATTGTAAGGGTTAGGGTTTGGGTTTGGTTTATTGCGAGGGTTAGAGTTATGGTTAGCATTATGTCTAGTGTTAGCATTAGGGTTAGGGCTACGGCTCAGGTTAGCACTAGTTTTATGATTAAGGCTAGGATTAGGGTTAGGGTTAAGGTTATTGTTAGGGTTAGGGTTAGTGTTTGGGTGAGGGCTCATGTAGAGTTAGGGTTAGCATTAGGGTTTGAGCTAGGGCTAGGGTTAGGGTTAGGTTTAGGGTTAGGGTTAGGTTTAGGCCTAGGATTAGGTTTAGGGTTAGGATTAGGTTTATGGTTAGCATTACGTTGAGGTTTAGGGTTAGCATCAGGGTTAAGGCGAGGACTAGGGTCAGGGTAAGAGTTAGGGTTAGGGTTAGAGTTATAAATTGGATTAGGTTTACGGTAAGGGTTTAGGTTAGGGTTAGGGTTAGGGCTAGGGTTGTGGTTAAGATTAAGGTTAGGGCTTGGTTTAGGGCTAGGGCAATGCCTAGGTCTAGGGTTACATTTAGGGGTAGGGGTAGGGCTAGGTCTAGGTTTAGATCTTGGTTAGCGTTAGTGTTAGGGTTAGGTTTAGGGCTAGGGCTAGGGCTAGAGCAACTATACTTAGACATATACTTATGTCTAGCAAGGGCTAGGCTTAGGTTTAGGGTTAGTGCTAGGGCTAGGGCTATGGATAGGGTTAGGGTTAAATTTAGGGCTAGGGCTAGGGCTACGGTTAGTGTTAGGGGTTAGGGTTAGGGTAGGATTATGGTTAGGTTTAGTGCTAGTGTTAGAATTAGTGTTAGGTTTAGGCTAGGGTCAGGGTTATATTCAGTTTTAGAGTTAGGTTTAGGATGAGGTTTAGTGTTAGTGTTAGCGTTATTTCTAGTTTCAGAGTTATGGTTAGGGCTAAGGCTGGGCTTATCGCTAGTGTTATGATTAGGACTATGGTTAGGGTTTGGCTTAAGGTTAGTGTTAAGGTTAGGGTTAGGTTTAATGTTAAGTTTAGGGCTAGCTATAGGGTTAGGTTTAGGGCTAGGGTTAGGGTTAGGGTTAAAGTTAACATTATGGCTAGTGTTAGTGCTAGAATCAGGGTTAGTTATAGGGTTAGGGTTAGCGTTAGGGTTAGGGTTAGGGTTAGGGTTACGGTGTGGGCTATGGTTAGGGTTAGAATAGCATTACGGTTACATCTAGGGCTAGGGCTAGGGTTAGGGTTAGGTCTAGGGTTAGGTTTAGTGTTAGGGTTAGGGTTATGTTTATTTTTATTGTTAGAGTTATGGTTAAGTTTGGGGTTAGTGTTAGGGATAGGGCTATGGCTCGTGTTAGGGTTAGTGTTTTTATTAGCCTTAGGGTTATGGTTATGGTTAGGGTTAGGACTAGGGTTAGAATAGGTTTAGGCTTGGGGTAGGGTCATGGTTAGTGTCAGTTTTTGGGTTAGGTTTAGGGCAAGGGTTATTTTTAAGGTTAGCATTATGTCTAGTGTTAGGGTTATGTTTATGGGTAGGGCTGGGATTAGTGCTAGTGTTATGATTTGGGTTAAGGGTTTGGTTAGGGTTAGGGGTTAGTTTATTTTTAGGGTTAGGGTTATGTTTAATATTATGGTTAGGGCTAGGCTTAGTGTTATGGCTAGCTTTAGAGTTAGGGTTAGGGTTAGTTTTAATTTTATGTTAGGGTCAGTGTTAGCACTAGGCTTATGATCAGGTCTAGGGTGAGGGTTAGGGTTAGGGTAATGTTAGTGTTAGTGTTAGCGTTAGGTTTGTTAGGGTTAGAGCTAGGGTTAGGGTTAGGTTTAGGTTTATCACCTGGGTTAGGGTTATTGTTAGGGTTAGTTTTATGGTTAGGGTTATGGTTAGTGTTAGAGTAGGGCTAGGGTTACTGTTAGTGTTAGATTTAGGGCTATGGTTAGGGTTAGGGCTAGGGTTTGGATTATGGTTAGTGTTAGGGTTAGGGCTAGCGTCAGAGTTAGGTTTTGGTTTAGGGCTAGGGTTAGTTTTAGTGTTAGGTTTAGGATTAGGTTTAGGGTGAGTGTTAGAGTTATGGTATACTTATGTCTAGTTTTAGCATTAGGCTTTGGGCTACATCTGTGGTAGTGCTAGTGTTATGGTTAGGGCTAGTGCTAGGGTTAGGGCTAAGGTTATTGGTAAGGTTAGGTTTAGGTTTAATGTTATTGTTAGGGCTAGGGTTATGATTAGAGTTAGGTCTATAGTTAAAGTTAGCATTAAGGTTAAGGTTAGGAATAGGGTTAGTGTTAGGGTTAGGCTTAGGTTTATTTTTATGGTTAGCATTACAGTTAGGTTTAGGGTTAGGGTAGAGCTAGGGCTCGAGTTAGGGCTACTGTTAGAGTTAGGATTATGGTTAGGGTTAGGGCTAGGGTTAGAATAGGGTTAGGGTTTGGGCTGGGGTCAGGTTTAGGGCTAGTTTTAGGGTTAGGTTTAAGGCGAAATTAGGGTTAAGGTTAGCATTATGTCTAGTGTTAGGGTTAGGCTTAGGGCTAGGGTCAGGTTTGTGTCATTTTGGGGGTTAGGTTTAGTGCGAAGGTTATGGTTAAGGTTAGCTTTATGTATATATTAGGGTTAGAGTTATGGCTAGGACTGGGGATAGTGCTAGTGTTATGATTAGGGCTAGGTGTAGGGTTTGGTTTTGTGCTTGGGTTAGGGTTAGGGTTAGGTAGTGTTATATTTATTTATTTTTTGAAAGCAGAGTTACAGAGAGGCAGAGTCAGAGCAAGAGAGATCGAGAGATCTATCCACTGGTTCACTCCCCAGATGGCCGCAGTGGCTGTAGCTGCATTGATCTGAAGCCAGGAGCCAGGAGCATCTTCCAGGTTTCCCACATGGGTGCAGGGGCTCAAGGACTTGGGTCATCTTCTACTGCTTTCGCAGGCCATAGCAGAAAGCTGTATCAGAAGTGGAGCAGCCGGGACTCGAACCGGTACCCATATGGGATGCCAGCACTACAGGGGACAGCTTTACCTGCTATGCCACAATGCCAGCCCCAGAAATAACTAATGATTCCACCCAAAACAAAAAATAAAATAAAATAAAATAAAAACAGAAACAACAAAACAAACAAGGAGCAAATTTGAAAAAATGAAAGAAAACAGTGAAGCTTACAGAGTGCACTCCCTCATATAAAAGCAAACAAGGAGATATTCTGGTGTATGACTATGAAAATGGTGTGCAGTACTGTGTACATCTTCAAGATAAAATATACTAATGGTGAGAAGAGTGGATTAAGGAGGTAGAACTTGGGAGGACAGGAGGAGGAAAAGAACATTTCTGAATGTTGCTTTAAGGTTCTAAAGAGCAGGAAAGAATAAAAGTTGCTGGTCGCCTTTCTGTTTTGAGAGTTTCTTAGTCTGGGTTTTTTTTTCATTGTTTTATTCCAGTTGAAAGGCAGAGAGACTGGATTGGAGGGGAGATCTTCCATTTGCTGGCTCACTCCTCACATGCCCACACCAAGCCAGGTAGATGTCAAGAAACTGGAAGTCCATCCAAGTGTCCATTGTGGGTGGCAGGGACCCAAGTACTTGGTGCCTCACAGGGTGTGCATTTAAAGGAAGCTGGAATCAGGAGAGGAGCCAGGACCCAAACTCAGGCACTCTGATATGGAATGTGGGCATCCCAAATGGCCAAACTGCTGCACCAAACCCCACCCCTAGCTTTGAGCTTCTTAAAATGCATCTTAAGAAACAGAACTAGGAGACAAAGGTGAATTTGATTCAATGGGTGTATAAATGGGAATAATTCGGGACTATAAAATACCTCCTTCACACACACACACACACACACACACACACACACACAAAAGGTAGGGCATGGAAATCAAGCCAAGAAACAACCTTCATGACCTATAAATGTACAGTCCAATTAACTACATTATCATGTGGGCAGAGCACATTTTACACCCCCCTCCTTTGGAATACAGAGAAGCTACCATTGTTCACCCATTGTGACAACTATGGAAGGAAAAATACTATTCCCGAATCATCCATCTTGGCATAATGAAAGCTAGCCACCTTTAGGACACCATTGACAGAAAAGTAGACTCCTCCCATGAAAGATGCTCTAGTAAAAAGAAAAACAAAACAAAACAACTGATGCTAATGAATGACAACAACAACATTTTAAGGACCATTAAAGGAAATTAAAACCCTTGACAATGATAGAGAAAGAATGAAAGGAGAATAAAGAAAGATTTCAAAATGACATGCATGGTAATATTGGGTATGGAAGGAAATTCTCCAAATAGTTTTAACAGGATGTCCTTGGACAAAACTCTGCAGAGATGGCATGAAGTGGGCAATGGCCCTATGTTGGTACAACTGTGTGTAAAACAGCAGATGACAGGAGTGGAGACTTTAAAGACATTTCCTTCCTTGGAACATATGGGACTTTTCAGGGAGGCATGGGAATAGTTTTGGCATTATTTTTACTCAACTAATTTCTTCAGACACAAAGAAATATTAGAAACTGCCACATGGTACCATTATTTTATTTATTTATTTATTTATTTATTTACTTATTTATTTTTGACATGTAGAGTGGGCAATGAGAGAGAGAGAGAGAGAGAAAGGTCTTCCTTTTCCAATGGTTCACCCCCCAGTAACCACCTCACCTGGTGCACTGCGGCCAGCACACCACGCTGATCAGAAGCCAGGAGCCAGGTGCTTCTCTTGGTCTCCCCTGTGTGTACAGGGCCCAAGGACTTGGACCATCCTCCACTGCACTCCTGGGCCACAGCAGAGAGCTGGAATGGACAAGGAGCAATTGGGACAGGATGCAGCACCCCAACCAGGACAAGAACCAGGGGTGCAGGCACCACAGGCAGAGGATTCGCCTATTGAGCCTCGACGCTGGCCACATGGTACCATTATTGTAAAGAGGTTGTTAGACATAGAAATGCTGGGATACGTTTAGCCCCACATCAGAAAAATTTCCAGGTAAGTTGGCTTAAATATTCAAAGCACTCTTTATCTCACATAATAAATGGTCTAAAGGTGGTAAGTGGAGCTTATTGAGTAATTCATTGGCTCAAAACTTTGTTCAGGTTCTTTGATCTTTTTTTTTTTTTTTTGACATTTGTGCTAGCTTTACTTGAACTTAGGTTCACAAATACAGCATCCAGGGAAAGGTAAGACATCTCTTCATGTGTATTTCTTTTGAGAAGGACAAATCTTTCCCGCAAGCCCTTTAACTCTTCCATCTCAGTGGCCAGAACTGACACACAACCATGACTTAAACAACCATTTATAAGTGGAATCAATCATAAGTTCATTCATGATCCAACCCCCAGTACTGAGACTAGGTCCAGCCTGAAACTTCTGGTCACTCAAAGGAGGTTGGATATTTGAACAAATTGGGGTTCTGAGGAAGAGAGGGGGTGGTGTAGTAAGCACACAATATTATCTATGACAAATTAATTATGGAAGACTTTCCTGAATAGAATGAAAAATATTTACTAAATATAAATATATTTAAAAGTTTACCAGTCTTTGAGCAATTTGTTCAATGGCTAGCTTTTTCTCATCTTGAATAATAGTTAATTATATTTTTTGGACTATTTAAATATTTCGATGTGACAAACTTTGTGTGGTCAGTTAAGTTGGGCTTAGGTTTTTGAAGTGTCTTTTCAGAAGTTTTTTGGCTGGGTTGGTTCACAATAAATATTACTAATTATGCATGAAACTTTGCAGTTCACACATTCTGCATAATTCAGAAAAATGCTAACACGCCTGGAAGGTGTTGGAGAATCTGTTCCTAGTTCCTACTGTATTGTGTGTGAGAGTAAAAGACATATTTTTTTAAAGTCCTACTTGCAAGTGACTGGATAGTTTCCTGGGTTTCCAAGACAGAGAAACCAGATCAGGAAAACCCTGGAGTTCTAAGAAGAAACTATCAACTACTCTGACTTGTAATAAATAGAATCTGACTCGACTTAAACACAGTTTATTTTCAAAGATTAGGGGTGTCTTCTGGAACCCTAAGACAGGAATTCAGTTGCATCTCTAGTAATTCTACTACCTGCAAGTGGAAGCCCAGGAGAAGCTAAGCAGTTCCATTTTTGTCTCAGCTTCTGTCTCTAGTCCTGCTTCATTCTTTTCTCTCTGCAACCTGACTTTCTTGTTTTTCCATATCCATGGTGGGCAGATGATAGATGCTTTTTATCTACTCTTCAAGAGACTAGTCCAGACTCTATGAATATCTCTCAGTTCTAATTCTGAATTACCATGAAAAATAATCTGATATACAATGAAAAAACCATAAAGAGATCTTTATATTTATTTGAAAGGCAAGGTGATAGAGAGGAGGACACACTCACACACATGCCATGAATATTTCTTTCAATAATTCACAAAAATCACTGTATGGCTGCAGTTATTATGGAACATATGACTCATAATACATTTTTTAAAAAGATTCTTTTATGTATTTGGAAGGCAGAGTTAGAGAAAGAGCAGGAGAGTAAGAGAGAGAGAGGCAGAGAGATCTTTCATCTGCTTATTTATATCCCCAAAGGCCATGATGGCCAGGGCTGGACCATACTGAAGCCAGGAGTCTGGAACTTCTTCCAGGCTTTTCATATGAGTGCAGAGATCCAAGTACTAGGGTCATCTTCTGCTGCTTTCTCAGGTGCATTAGCAGGGAGCTCGATTGGAAGTGGAGCAGCTGGGTCTTGAACCAGCACCCACACGGGATGCTTGTGTCTCAGGTGGCAGCTAAACCTGCTACACCACAATGCCGGCCCCTCATAATACTCTTCTAACATGGTGCCATATTATGTTTTTGATAATACTGTAATTTGGTGAAGTAAGCAAGATTCTCATTTTAGAAGACAAACTGAACATTACTCTTACTGCTTTTGGTCAGAAATTTAACTAGAGAAAGTATATGCAATTTTCAAAGGTGAAAACTACAAATAAATGCCTTCCACATCAAAATAAGACCAACAAGATATATTTTAAGGTTTATGGATTCTAACAAATTTGCCATTCTAGCCTTTCTTAAAAAGGCATCTCAAATGTAGAAGGTTTTTTTTTTACATTGGGTTGCATAACACAACTGAAAACATAACAAATGATAATTAAAAAAAAATTGATTGAATAACATCACCATTTGACAATACAATTCCTTGGTTAATCCTCCGTCTGCAGCACTGGCATCCCAAGTGGGCACTGGGTTCTAGTCCCAGTTTCTCCTCTTCCAATCCAGCTCTCTGCTGTGGCCCACGAGGGCAGTGGAGGATTACCCAAGTGCTTGGGCTCCTGCACCCGCATGGGAGACCAGGAAGAACCACCTGGCTCCTGGCTTCTGATCAGCACAGCGCTGGTCATAGCGGCCATTTTGGGAGTCAACCAATGGAAGGAAGACCTTTCTCTCTGTCTCTCTTTTTCACTGTCTCTAACTCTACCTGTCAAATAAAAAAGAGAGAGAGAGAAAGAGAGAGAGAGGGAGAGAGAGAGAGAGAGAGAGAGAGAGAGAGACCTGCTCAGAAACAGAAGCAACTCCTTCCTTCAGGAAATACACACAAGTATCATCTACCTAGGCCACTACATACTGATGTGTACATTGTTCTGCTAAGGTGAGAGTGGGGCTCCACTCTAGCCCATTAGCACTTAGCAAGCTGAAAATCCTTTTTCTAATATGTCCAAAGGTACTGTATGTATTTGGAAAGGACTGTTGTGTGTTTCATAAATTACAGACTTTGCCCAGTGAAGTTTGTTTCTGTTGGGGAAACAAAAAAGCGATCAAGAATTACATATAGTGGTGGGTGCTGTGGCAGTGTGTTAAGCTGCTGCCTGTGATGCCTGCATCCCATATTGGAGTGCTGGTTTGAGTCCTGGCTTCTCTATGTTCTGGTCCAGCTTCCTACTGATGCTCCAAGAAGTGTTTGGGTTCCTGCCACCCAAAAGGGAGATCCAGATAGATTTTCTTTTGGCTTTTGGCTTTGGCCTGGCCTACCCCCAGCTATTGTGGGCATTTGGGAAGTAAACCAGAGAATGAAAGACTCTCTCTCTCTCTCTTTTTTTTTCTTTCACTCCTTCCCTCTCTCCATCTCTGTCATTCTGCCTTTCAAATAAGAGAGTTTAAAAAAAGAATTTCATTATGTATAATTGATGCTACTCTAGAGAAGGCAATATCTAACACAGAAGAGAGTGTTAAGTCAGATATGTTGTGGAGTCCAAGATCTGTACTTAAAGGATGAGGGGGAGATTTTATGGAAGGATGTTTTGGGCAGAGGAATGCCATTCAATTATTATGCAGTAAACAGTATTTATGCAGTAAATATCACCTACATATACACTAAGTGTCATGTACCATTTTGTTACTGATGATACAGCAGTGAATAAAACAGACAGGATCTCTTCTCATAATTCTAACATTCTAGTAGGGGAGAGAGACAGTAATACTCAAACTGGAAGAGCATTAGGTAGTGAGATGTGCTTTAGGAAAATAGGCAGGCAGTATGAGGTGGTAGCAGATGGGTGAGGAAGTTACTTTAGAATGCAGAGGGGGAAGGTCTCTTCAAGATGTCATTTACAGTGAGATATGCGTGGAACTGTGGAACTCAGGATGTTCATACCAGGCTGAGAGAGAAGCTACTGCAAATGTCTTTCTTCCACTGCCATCACATGCACATTAGCAGGAAGCTGGATCAGAAGTAGAACAGCTGGGACTCGAACTGGCACTCTGAAAATAGGATGACAGTGTCACAAGTGGCAGCTTATCCAGCTGTGCCACAATGTCTGCCCCTGCAAAAGTGTTAGGAGGGAATAAACTGTATTTGGGGTTGCAAAAACCAGTGTGGCTGAAGTACAGTGGGAGAGAAAAGAGGGCAACAGATAAGATGGGGAGGTTGGCAGGTGCCAACTTTGTTTGAGCCCAGAGGCTCAGAAGGTATCCCATTGAGTCTTGGAGACCTGCTTGGAGTTCAATATGGCAGAAGAGAGGGGATTTTGTTAGATGGTGTTATTTGACAGGAACAGGCAGAAACCAGATTCTGACAAGTTCTACATGGAAGATTTGGGAAACAATGAATTCTGCTTAATGCCATGTAAAGAATCCCTGGAATACAATAGGAAAAGTATGCATCACCAGGCCGGCATCCCATATGAGCACCAGGTTCTAGTCCCAGTTGCTCTTCTTCCAGTCCAGCTCTCCGCTGTGGCCCCAGAGGCCAGTGAAGGATGGCCCAAGTACTTGGGCCTCTGCATCCACATGGGAGACCAAGGGGAAGCACCTGGCTCCTGGCTTCAGCTTGGTGCAGCACTGGCCATCGCGGCCATTTGGGGAGTGAACCAAAGGAAGGAAGACCTTTCTCTCTCTCTCTCTCTTCTCTCTCTCTCTCTCTCTCACTGTCTAACTCTGCCTATCAAAAAAATTGGTTTAAGTTTATATAAAACTCTGTACCTGTCCACAAATTATTGCATAAACAGCATAATTTTCAAGACAGTATATAAAAACGCATGTCCAATACAGGGAAAGAAAAAACATTCATGTTTCCCATCTGGCATTTTCTTTGCTTTTATTTGTTTGGGAAATTCCCATTAGTTCCAGACTTGGTCTGGGTAGGAGGCAAACTAGTTTCCTTCCTATTTGACTTGGATTTATCTGTCTCTGATTGCATTGGTGGCACTTGGGAAGAGCTCTTGTCAGAATCATTTTCTGATAAGCTACCAGTGCCTCAATAGAAACAGCAGGTGGAAGGGTCTTGATGAGCTATTTTTGATGAGTACTTCAGGTGGATCACTAGTGCTTATGGTCTTCAGAGGTAACTGATATTTTCTATCCCAGGAGTAGTTGAATCCATTGAATCAGAATCAGTCAGCACTTTATCATGTTTACGCTGCTGTTGTTTCTCTCTGTGACTAACTTTAGTTTCCCAGGCTCCTTCATCAACTTCCTTTCCATCATGGCAAGAACTGACTTGCACTATTTCAGCATCTGACTTTGATTTCTTCTTATTTTTCTTTGACTTCTAATTTTTCTTGTGTGTTGCTGGTGGCTGTTTTGCTGTTCTACTTTGAGGATTTCAAACAACTTCATCCTCAGCCACTTCAACAGTCCTTCCACTTGGTCTGGGATTCTCGGGCAGTTTCTTCTGGTTCTTCTTCTTGTGCTCATTGCTTTTGAGGTCCTTCAGCAAGGCTAGGTCCTCAGGGGCCAAGGCTGGCCAGGCTGCCACCTCCTGCATTTCTTGCCATCACCAGTGCAAGGCTTGGCCCAGCCATAGCCCAACAGGAACAGCAGCAGCAGCCTGAGCACATCCATGCACCACAAGGGTCACCAAGCCCAGGTACTGCTTCGACTCCAGGACCAGGTCAAGGCCCAGCTCAGTGCTCAGAAAGCATAGGACAGCCCAGAGCATTTCCTTCAGCTGGACTGGGCCCTCTAAGGCCTGCTAGTCCAGCTCATCAGCCAGCTCCGTGAAGCCTTCTACACTCCTGGCAGAGGGACTTGCAGGATCATGCTGGGGCATAGAGATGTCATTTAAGAGTTGGGGGAAGCTAAGAGGACCAAACTGGATAGCCTATGGCCAAAGGCATTGTGGCCACTCCTTGTGCCAGAGCTGGGGATTGGCAGAGGGGACAGCCAGTTCTCCCCTAGTCAGCCTCACTCTGCCAGGAGGAGATTAGCAGGAGGGAGTGAGCATATCCAGTGCCGGCCGCTAATCAGTCTCAGTGCTAGCACCAGACCCAGCTGTCCTCCCTTGGCTCTACAATTGGAATCTATCACTTTATAAAGGCCTGGTCAGGGGTTCCATGATGGAGGAATAGGGAAAGGGTTTAGAGATCTGGTCCAGGTGAAGATAATTTAATAAAAGTGGAGCTATTGTAGTCTCAGGGAAGAGTTAGGGGAAAAATGGCAGAGGAAACTCTTCTGTAATTAGAGGGACACAGTGGACCTACTTGGAGAGCACAGGCCCCTACAGCTTGGGACTCCAATAGCAAGGGACTACACCAGCACAGGAACATGAGACTCCCTGTTCTCCACCCTGAAGCCACTCTACACCATGTTCAAGTGGTCTTCTGGCTGGGCTACCTTTTTGTTTTTTGACATGCAGCGTTAGACAGTGAGAGAGAGAGAGACAGAGAGAAAGGTTTTCCTTTTCCATTGGTTCACCTCCCAAATGACCACTACAGGGGCCAGGAGCTTCATCCTGGTCTCCCATGTGGGTGCAGGGCCCAAGCACTTGACCCATCCTTCACTGCCTTTTGTGCCACAGTTGGACTGGAAGAGGAGCAATCAGGACAGAACCGGAGCCCCAACCGTGACTAGCACCCCGAGTGCCAGCATCTCCGGTGGAGGATTAGCCTAGTGAGCCAGGGCGCCGGCCATGGCTGGACTACTTCAAAAACAGCCTCAAACCTATCATCTACCCATGCTCCAGCACGTTCAGCCACACTTTTCTACATATCCTTGGGTGTCAGTGTGGCCACTGCTGGGGCCATCTGTGCGTGGGTAGCTTCGCCTACACCAACCGGCTGTGGACACAGTGTGGCTCACTGGGGCACTGGCAGTCATGCAAGGACTTGCCGGACTACAGCAGCAGCTGCTTGTCGGCAGCAAGGTGAACCCTTCCCTCGGCCTTGCAGAGCCCAGGATTCCTGGGCACTGGTCAAGCTGTACACTACCCTGAGAGGAAGGCGCCCAATGCCCTGCTGAGCCTGCCCTCCTCCAATCCTGCCAATTGCAGCAGCGGCCAGGGTTTGGGACAGCTCTTTACCTTCAAGCTCCTGGCCGACCCTGAGAGCCCCAGGACCGACGAGGGCTTCAGCAACAGTGGCTGCAAGTCTGTGGCCAAAGAGGCCAATGGGCAGCAGGCCTTCAGAAGCAACATGTCCCTGGCACCCAGGCACTTTTAGGGGCCCCAAGCGTACAGCTTCCTTTCCCAGGGGAGGTGATTCTGGTTGGGGGGAGGGCTGACGAAGGGGAGAGGGCAGTGTATGAGCCAGTGGGCCTCTAGGTCAGGGAGCGGGTGGGAGAGGGCAGCTGCTTTTCTGGCTGGGGCAGGGGTGCCAGGTATGGGGCTGAGAGCTGGGCAGAACATGCTGAGAGCCCGGGGGGACCAATGTCTACTTGCTCTCTCACTTGCTCTCTCTATCTCTTGTACATAGAAATGAGTCCCTTGCTACATGTAGTAAACCATGGTTGCCTATGTATGTGTGCAGTGTGCATGTGGCCTGCATGTGAGCATGTGAGGGTGGGTGCCCATGCTGGCAGAGCAAGTGTGCACCCATGTGGTGGGTGGGCACTGTTGTGTCTCCTGAGTCCATACCTCTACAGCCCATCCTTTTTCTTCACTGAAGTGATAGCAGTGCAGGGGGCTGGAAACAAAGACATTAAAGATCAAAATTTAAAAATTGCCTGAAAAAAAATTTAAAAATTGCCTGTTCAGTGGATGAGACTTACACTGGAGCAGTGTGACCCTTGCAGTTATTAGTTTCTACGCATTGAGTAAAGTTATCTAGAAAATGTCAAAGAATAACAATAAATTAACTGAAGAAAGACCCGAGAAGGTGTGTGTCAGGACTGTTCACACACTGACCAGAAGCAGAGGCTAATCCAAGGCAGGACAAACTTCAAACCCAGGACCACCCATGTCAGCCATCTTGGGCATGGCTCCATGAACTATTCTGATATGACAAATGACTCAAGATTTCACAGATTCTTGAAGTTGCCAGTTCTGACCAAGAGCCGAGAGTTCCCGGATTATCATTCTTCACACAAGCAGATGACAGCAGTGCTGATAAACAAGGTGTTACCTGAAGAAGTAATCAACTTGACCAAGAGATATTTCCAAAAGAGCAAAGGCACTGTTTTACGCACAGCCCAACCAGATTCAAAAAAGAGAAAGACTGTCTAACTGAAAACTGTTATCAGATGTTGGAATGTGGATGAAAATTCTGCCTGCATCTACAGGATGGGTTATCAAGGAGGGGAGACAGAACTCTCAGGCACATGTGAGAACTGCTTCCCATGGTGAGTGTCTGCTTCTTCAGGGCAGACTCAGTTTCACCTTAGGGCCTCGTGACTGAGTCAGCCCCACCAAGTTCAAGTGGGGTAATCCCCCTGACTTAAAGTCAATTGATTATGGACTTTAACCATATCTACAGAAGACCATCACAGCAACCTACATTAGTGTTTTACTGAATAACTGGAGACTGGAACCAACCAAGATAACTCACAAAATGGACCATCACAACAATTTCTGTTCATTCCACTTCTCTTCTCAGGTGAACACTGCTGCAACAAACCCTTAATAAAAAGTTTTATGTCTTGGTCCTCTACTGAGCAAGGTTTTTTCCATGGGTAAATTTTATTTAGAAAGATTCTGTATGACAATGTTATCCACATTTGACATTTTTTTCTCCAGGCAAAAGCAATTTATAATCCAAATGAATTTACAGATTTAATGTAATCTCAAAGTTTCAAACAATTATTCTCAGATTTGAAACAAATGACTCTAAAACTCGTATGGATCACAAGAAACCCCAAATAGCTAAAGCAATTCAAAATAATAAAAGTAAAGCTGGTGGCATCACAATACCAGATTTAAAGACATTTTACATATTCAAGGCAGTTACAATCAAAACAGCTTGGTACTGGCACAAGAACAGAAATGTGGTCAAATGGAACATACTAGTAACTCCAGAAATTAGTTCACATATCTACAATCTAGTAAACTTCAGCAAACAAACTAAAATCACTCCCGGGAGTGTATTTGAGTGTTGGGGAACTTTGATCACTGATCACAGAAATACGAAAGAAGACCCTTCCCTAACAACTTATACAAAAATCAACTCACAATGGAACAAGGATCTAAATCTAAGACTGATGCCATCAAATTACCAGAGGAAAGGTTAGGGGGAAACACTGAAAGACATTGCATAGTAAAAACTTCTTGAACAAGAACCTGGAAGCATAGGCAAGAATGGCAAAAACACACAAATGGGGTTACATCAAGCTAAGAAGCTTCTGAACAGCAAAGGAAATGCTCAAGAAAATAAAGAGGCAACCAACAGACTTGGAAACAATATTCACAAACTATACACCTCAAAAAAGGCTAATATCCAGCATATATGAGGAGCTCAAAACAATCGACAAATGATCTAGTTAAGAAATGATAAGGATATGGAAGGCATTTTTGAAAGGGTTAAATACAAATTGCCTACAGGCATAAGATGCTCAGGCTCACTAGGCATCAGGGAAATGCAAAGAAAAACCACCACAAGGTTTCACCTTACCCCAAAAGAAATTCTGGTGTGGGACTGACTGCCAAGTGTCCAGGGCCACAGACAACCACAGAGGACTGTGCCCCCAAAGGAGAGCCCTGGGGGTCAGGAATGCCTCACCATCCAAAACTGTTGGGAATATTAACCACCAAGTGCTTTTGTTGAGGGACGAAGGCTCTGAGCCAGAAGGGCAGTGCCCGTCTTGCCCACAGTCCGCAGTATAGCATTCCCTTTCTGAGAGTCTTGTGGGCTGCTATGAGAGGCCCATGAAAGGTTTCCAAGTGCAACAATTACCTCAGATGATCTGCAATAATATGAGGATTCTCCAGTCTGTTGCCTCTCGAAATAGCAAATCCATTATGTCATAGTTAAGATACAAGCATAACAATAAAAACAGCAAGATTAACTTTACAGCTGTTTCAGAATCATTTCTTCTCTGTTAAACATGAATGCAAACAACAGGTCCCTGCCATGGTTTCTGTGAGCAGACCAAGTCAAGTCTGGGTTAAACCCACACAAAGACTGCCGACGCTGAAGGAGATTTTTGAGAGTGTTTTCAACTGTGCTCGACAGATACTCAGGTGGGGGAAATTACTCAGAGCTTGACCAATCAGCCACCTGTGAATACAGCAGCCACTAAGGACAGAAAAGAGTCACCTGGAGTTGTCTTTTTATATCCACCTCTCCTCCTAAATGGCCAATGTCCAAGAGCATCTCTGGTCACTGTGCAGTTATGGGGATTTGTAGAGTAAGCCCCACTGGACTTTAAGTCTTGCTTAGTGCAGGATAGGCCATAACCATTTCTGCATTGGGTGTAAGTGTTTGGGTCCACAGCAAAGTTTGTTCTCCTTACTCAGCACCCCTTCCTTCCAAGGCTATGCAGTTTGAAAAGTGACCCTTCAGCGGCAGCTGCAATATTAAACTTAATTTCAGGGTCATCACCTCCAGCTGGGAACTCCTGCCATGCAGCCCCAAATAAAAACAGCTTGAGTCCACTGAATATGGCATGGTGCTGAGAAACAAATCCAGAGAGTCCCTTACAGAAATCTCCTGGGAACTAGGAATTCTGGCATCTTTTACACTAAGGATGATTGATTCAGTTAGTTAGTAAAGTGACCCAGTCTATTTTGATTTCCTGGTCATGGTGAGGGATTGCTCCACCCTTCAGAGCGGAGCCCTCCCACTGTGAGGGTGCAGGCTCTTCGGAAGAGGGCTCTGGTGATCAAATCCAGCTGTGGTGGCAGGAGAAGAGGCACAAGTGTCAGAGTCCTGGAATGGTGAGGAGTCCTGGAATGCAGGGAGAGGGGCAAACCATAGAGCTGGTGCAGACCCCTGCATAGACAGCAGTGGCACAATTCTGAGATGAGGGTCTGAACTGCAGTCTGCAGAGGCACTGCATGCAGGGCAGGAGGGGCCCACCATGGTTCCAAGTCCTTTGGGCACTGGGGCCTGCCCTGTCTCCCTGCAGCATGAGAGGACCAGCCACATTCAGCAGCTTACCCAGCCAGCAGGTGGAGCCTCACCCAACTCCCAGAAGCAGTTGAACTCCTTCTGGCGCAGGAAAAGTTTGGGTACATCACACACATGGTGCAGCCAGAGCTCCAGCTCCATTGACATCAGCGCCTTCAGTGGGTCAGTTCAGCGTCCATGCCACCTAGGGTGTGTACTGACCGTGGGGATCCCTGGCACCACAGGACACAGGGCCTGCCTATAGCACCACCTTCTGCTGCAGGTGTGGGCTGTCAGCACCTGAAGAAGTGTGGTAAGAAAGGGCTGGAAAGAGTCTGGTGGCCCAAAGGCCACAGTGCCAGAACTGGGTGGAGGTGGCAGCGGTCCTAATAGAGCCCCCAGTTCCATGACCCACTGTCCAGGTCAGAGCCCATGTACCACTGCAAACTCTATAGTGCGTGGGCACCATAGGTTAGCAAGGTGGACTGTGGCCTTGGCACCAAGCAGTAGCTCTCAGTGAAAGACATGGTAGGCAATGGTAGGCAATGGCGGTGGGCAGGGGGTGATGGCAGGGATCCTGTGCCAATTCGAAACCGGGAGCCAGGTGCTTCCTCTTGGTCTCCCATGCAGGTGCATGGCCCAAGCATTTGGGCCATCTTCCACTGCCTTCCTGGGCCACAGCAGATAGCTGGAATGGAAGTGGGCAACTGGGACAGAACAGGCGCCCCAACCAGGACTAGAACCCGGGTGCCAGCTCCACAGGTGGAGCCTAGTGAGCCACAGCACCAGCGCTCTACCAGGTTTTTTTTTTTAATTTTTGACAGGCAGAGTGGACAGTGAGTGAGAGAGAGAGACAGAGAGACAGAGAGAAAGGTCTTCCTTTGCCATTGGTTCACCCTCCAATGGCAGCCACAGCCGGCACGCTGCGACCGGCGCACTGAGCTGATCCGATGGCAGGAGCCAGGTGCCAGGTGCTAGGTGCTTTTCCTGGTCTCCCATGGGGTGCAGGGCCCAAGCACTTGGGCCATCCTCCACTGCACTCTGGGGCCACAGCAGAGAGCTGGCCTGGAAGAGGGGCAACCGGGACAGAATACGGTGCCCTGACCGGGACTAGAACCCAGTGTGTCGGCGCCACAAGGCAGAGGATTAGCCTGTTGAGCCATGGCGCCGGCTTTCTACCAGGTTTTAAAAATGAAATAGCACAATCTCTCTCAAGCTCTTCCAAAAAGTTGAAATGCAGGGAGTCTTCCCAAACTCTTTGAGGACAGAATTTCATTCAGAAAAGAACTGTGCAGGGATCTGCATAAATATTTCCCAGAAAAATAAATATAGATAGTACGAACATGTGAGAAAATGATCTATGTCACTAGCCAAGAGGAAATACAAATCAAAACATAATATTAGGGCCAGCACTATGGAGTATCAAGGAAAGCCACCATCTGGGGCTGCCACTGTGGTGTATCGGGTAAAGCCACTGCCTGCAGTGCCGGAATCCCATATAGGCACTGGTTCGAGTCCTGGCTGCTCTGTTTCTGATCGAGCTCTCTGCTATGGCCTGTGAAAGCAGTGGAAGATGGCCCAAATGCTTGGGCCCCTGAAACTGTGTAGGAGACCTGGAAGAAGCTCCTGGTTCCTATCTTTGAACAGGCCCAGCTCCGGCCATTGCAGCCAATTAGAGAGTGAACCAGTGGATGGAAGATCTCTCTCTCTCTCTCTATCTCTCTGCCTCTGTTTTTCTCTCTGAGTAACTGACTTTCAAATAAACAAATCGTTTTTTTAAAGATTCATTTTATTTATTTGAAAGACAGAGTTACAGAGAGAAGTAGAGACAGAGGTCTTCCATTATGCTAATTCACTCCCCAAATGGCTACAATGGCCAGAGCTGAGCTGATTGGAAGCCAGAAGAGTCTTCTGGGTCTCCCACATGGGTGCAGGGGCCCAAAGACATGAGCCATCTCCCACTGCTTCCCCAGGCCATAGCATAGAGCTGGATCAGAAGTGGAGCAGCCAGGACTTGACCCGGCACACATATGGGATGCCAGTGCGGCAGGCTGGGGCTTTAATCCACTGTGCCACAGCACTGGCCCCAGCAAATAAACCTTGGGGAAAAAAAGCTACTGCCTGCAGTTCTGGCATCCCATGGGGTCCAGTTCTGGTCCTGGCTCCTGCACTTCCTATCCATCTCTCTGCTATTGCCTGGGAAAGCAGTCAAAAATTGTCAAAGTCCCTGGTCCCCTGCACCCATGTGAAAGACCAAGAGGAGGCTACTGGCTCAAGATCAGTGCAGCTCCAGCCATTGCAGCCATCTGGAGAGTGAGCCAACAGATAGAAGATACCTTTTTCTTTCTGTATTTCTCTCTCTCTCTCTCTGTCTCTCTCTCTCTCTCTCTGCCTCTCCCTCTCCCTCTCCCTCTCTGTAACTCTTTTTTTAAAAAAACTCTCTTTAAAAAATTAGGAAACAATCCTATATATAATAACATAAAAAACAGGAGCCAGTGTCCTCCAGCACTGTTGGGGATTAATCAAATACACTGTCTTCTTATCAACAATTCAAGGTGGCCAGGTTGGGGCCAGACCAAAAAGAGGAACCTGGATTTTCATTTGGTCCTTCCCTGGGGGTGGCAGGGACCCAAGCACCTGGGTCATCTTCTAGTACTTTCCCAGGTGCATTAGCAGGCAGCTGGATTGGAAGTGGAGCAGGCAGGACTCCAATGGGATGCCAGTGTCCCAGCAGTGGCTTAAACTGCTGTACCACAATGCAGTTCCCCTCCACCTTAAAATTTTTTTCTGGTTTCTTTAAAAAGATTTATTTACTTATTTTAAAGGCAGAGGTAAAGAGAGAGACGGAAAGATAGAGAAATAGTCCAATCAACTGGTTCACTCCCCAAATGGCTGCAAGAGCAGGGGCTGGGCCAGACTATAGCAAAGAACCTTATCTGGATCTCCCACAGGTATGCAGAGGCTCAAGTATTTGGAGCATCAACTGCTGCTTTCCCAGACACATTATCAGGTATCTGGATCAGAAGTGGAACATCCAGGACTAGAAATGGTGCCCATGTGCGAGACTGGCATTGCAGGTGAGCCTTGACCTACTGTGCCAGATTGCCAGATCTCCCTTGGAATTTTCTGATCAGCCCTTACATGAGTTACAACTAGCAATCTGGTATCCTGAAATGCCACTAATGTAAAACTGACCTTGAAGACAGATGGAAAGATCCTTACACTGTTTGATTTGTTGTTAATACTGCTGTCAAACTACAGGCAGGTAGTTCAATTTTGTATCTGTCTCACAGTTAAAACACAGAGTGGGGGTGGGACATAGCCTAACAGTTCAGAAGTCTGTGCCCTTCATTGGAGTATGTGGGTTCAATTCCTGGATATGGATATGGCTCATGACTCCAGCTTCCTCTTAATGAGGCCCTGGGAAATAGCGGTGATGGCTCAGGTGATTGGGCTCATGAAACACACAGGGAAAACTTGGATTGAGTTTCCAGCTCCCAGCTTTTGTCTTGTCCTTGACATGGAAGTTTTGAGCATTTGGGGAGCAAATCAGTGGATAGGAGGTCTCTGTCTGTCCCTAAGTTTCTCAAAGAAATAACCAAAAAAGGAATTCACTCAAAAAAAAGAGACATATAATTTTAGATGTCCAATCACATAAAGTAATGTTTTGAAAGAGCTAAATGAGACACTGGTGCTGTGGCTTAGCAGGCACAGGTCAAGTTCCAGCTGCTCCATTTCCAACCCAGCTCTCTACTACGATCTAGGAAAGCAGTAGAAGATGATCCAAGCCCTTGGGACCTTGCATTCACATCGGAGACCCAGATAAAGCTCCTGGATCCTGGCTTTGGTCTGGCCCTGCTCTGGCTGTTGTAGCCATCTAGAATGTAATCCATCAGGTGGAAGAGCTCTCTCTGCTATTCTTTCAAAGAAACAAATCTTATAAAAAAAAAAGAAATAAATGACAGTGCTATGAAATATTTACTTCATTCCCACAAGATCTAATAAATAAACTTTTATTCAAGGCAATATTATAAACAATTTACTGGGTTATTACAGCTTCTAACAGTTACAGGAAATTATATAGAGGCTGGCCCTGTGGTATAGTGGGTTAGGCCGTTGCCTGCAGAGCCAGCATCCCATATGGGCACTGTTGAAGTCCCAGCTGCTCCATTTCTGATCCAGCTCCCTGCTAATGCACCTGGGAAAGCAGCAGATGATGTTCCATGTGCTTGGGATTCGGAACCCACATGGGAGACCCAGTAGAAGCTCCTGGCTCCTTGCTTTGGATCTGCCCAGCTCTGGCCATTGCAGCCATTTGGGGAGTCAACCAGTAGATGGAATATCTCTCTATCTGTGTGTATGTGTGTGTGTGTCTCCTCCCCTCTTTCAAATAAATAAATATTTAAAAAAAATAAACTATATAAAGGATAGGGCAAAGGAATTGAGGACATTTTAACTTTAGTGCCCAAGAAATAACATTATTATTTGAAGGTTTTATTATTATTTAAATCAGTTACAAATATATATTGTATACTCAAGGGAAATTATCAAAACAAAAATTTAGGAAAACCATACCCATGGTACCTTAATAGAGGAGACAAAATGGCATCCTATAGGAAGCTCAATTAAAATAAGAGAGGGGTAGGCATGGCATAGTGATTAACAGGGTACTTGAAATGCCCTCATCCCCTATTGGAGTGCTTGTGTTTGAGTCCTGGCTTCATTCCCAATTAGGGCTTTCTGCTAACGCACCCTCTGTGGGAAGCAGGAGATGACTCAAGTACTTTGATCCTTGTCCACTCATTCTGAGATCCAGATTGAAATCCTGGCTTGGCCAGGACCAGCCCAAACTATTGCAGACATTTGGGGAATAACCTGCAGATCGTAGACTTCTCTCTCTCTCTCTCTCTCTCTCTCTCTCTCTCTGTGTGTGTGTGTGTGTGTGTGTGTCTCTACACTTCAAATAAAATAAACATAAATATTTTAGCAATAAAAACAGAAGACAGAAATTATTTTAAAAACAAGAATTGTGGTTGGGGTTTGTTATGTTAGTTTAAAATAAGTAGTTAAGATGCCCACTGTGATGATCATATCCCATACGGATGTGACTGGACTGAGTCTGGTTACACAGTTTCTGATTAAAGTTCCTGTTAACACTCACCCTGTAAGACAGCAGGCGATGGCTCAAATACTTGGGTTCTTCCACACAGGTCGGAAACCCAGAGTTCCTGTCACCTAACCTTCGGGGCCTAGCCATGGCTATTTGAGAAATTTGGGGAGTGAACCAGCAGATGGAAGATGTTTCTGTCTCTGTCTTCCCATTAACCAAAACATAAGACTTTAGAAAAACAAGAACTACCACAGAAAATGATTCTAATTATGGAAAATATTAATCTAATGATATAAATAATGTTAAATGCACATTATCTAAATATATATATTAAAAGAGCAATGGTAGTGAGACCCTGGTGAGATCTGAAAGTCGCTGGAACCATAACTGCCACAGGGGCCCTGTGGAGAGCCAGAGCCCTGGTGTGGTGCTCAAGGGCTGTGGCTTTGGAGCTCCAGTGCCCGTGGGGCTGGAAGGGAAGCTGGGGGCTCTGGTGCTGCTGCTGGTGCTCACCCTCCTCTGAAGCCTGGTGCCCCTCTGCATGCTGTGGTGGCCTGGAGCCAACCACATAGCCTCAGGTTCCCTCCAGACAGCCCTGAGCCTAGAGAGCTGCTTGGGGGGGAGGGACGTGCTTTTGGCCACCTGTCTCCAGTTTCTCCTACAAGAGTTCATCTTAGCCATGAGATTCTTCCTGGTCCTCATGATGGAACAGATCACACTGGCTAACAAGGAGCAGTTGGGTCCACCACCATGAGAGTAAACAAGGGCTCTGTTGGGAACAGTGAATGGTGGGCCACAGCATCGGCAAGATGGTCCAGGCATCCCACAGGCACGTGGAGCCCCGGAAGCCCTTTCATCCCTGCATGCCTGTGTACTGGTCTTTTCCCTGGCACTGCACTCAGTGATCAAGGGGCTGGCAGTGGGGCTGCAGCGAGACTGGGCTCAGGTCATGGAGCTGTGTCTGGCTTTGCTACTCCACAAGGTTATCCTGGCTATTAGCCTGTCTCTATGGCTGCTGCAGAGCCACCTACGAGCAAAATTTGTGGGATCCTCTTCTCAAGGATGACACCGCTAGGCACTGGACTGGGTGCAGCTCTGGCAGAGTTGGCAGGACCTTGCACCAGCTGGCCCAGTCTATGCTAGAGGGCATGGCAGTGGGCACCTTCTTCTACATCACCTTCCTGGGAATCTTGCCTCAGGAGCTAGCCACTTCTGAGCAGAGGGTCCTCAAGGTCATTCTGCTCCTGGCAGGCTTTGCTCTGCTCACTGGCCTGCTCCTCATTCAAATCTAGGACACATCAAGAGAGGGGCAGGGGAGGTTGATTAGCAGGTGTCCCTGCCCTCCCTTCATCCCCTCCCCAGTATGTGGGGGGAAAGGAAGGAATGGGGAAGGGAGGTACTGAGGACCAAAGAGTTATCTGAGAGGTAGGGATGGAGGCTTTAGAATTATCTCGACCAATGAGAAGGCAGTTGGTAGACAAAGG
The DNA here is from genome assembly GCA_949820135.1 of Sylvilagus floridanus. NCBI lineage: Eukaryota > Metazoa > Chordata > Mammalia > Lagomorpha > Leporidae > Sylvilagus > Sylvilagus floridanus. The sequence continues at coordinate 4,975,017 of OX463238.1, read as the reverse complement.
TTGTCCCAAGAAACAAGACAATCAAGTCATTAGAGAGATGATCAGAAGACACTGACTGGTCAGGGACTATGAATAAGGACAGGCTGACACTAGGAAAGCTAGAGGTAGGACCACGCTGCTATGGGGTAAGTGTAAGGGAACATGGGCCCAGAGTCAGTGCCCTATTGGATTTAGCCCATTTCAATTTCAGCACCTACCACTGGAGCTGACTCCTCCTACTTTCCTGATTTTGTACTCATAGAAGTTTCCCACTTCCCTTCTCCCAGGGGATTAATGCCAAATAGTCTCTCCTTGCCAGTTTTTGTACCTTCTAGGGCATCTCCAGTTCTGCACACTCCTCTATTTCTAAAGTGACAAATAGCTTCCTCCCTTCTTTCTCAAAGCACAGTGATGTGGCAGTGAGCCCTGCCCAGCACCTCAGTAGAGGGAATCTGCTTTATTTTGGTTCCAGATGCTTGGGGGAGAGTGGAGAGCAAAAATGTTTGCTGGGCTCTGTGTCAGAGCACTGTTGGAGAGCTGGGGCCACCTATCACTGCTGTACCTTAGGAATATGGAACATGGACATGGTGCCCCAGGCACAGATGATAAACACTGAGCTACCAAAACTTTTTTTAATACAGGAGGAGCCCAAGTGGATAGGGAGATTTCTACCCACCAGGGTTATTATTGCGAAAAGAGGGCTATGCATCAGGCTGTATTCTTTTGAACCTACTTTACTAACTGACCAGTTTTGCGCCATGTTACCCAAATTAAAAAAGGTTTATACAAAAAGAGAGTAACATAGGAAAATTAAAAGAGAGAGAGGTCTTCCATTCGCTGGTTCACTCCCCAGATGGCTGCAACAGCCAGAGCTGCGCTGATTCAAAGCCAGGAGCCAGAGGCTTCTTCCAGGTCTTCTACATGGGTGCAGGGGCCCAAGGACTTGGGCCATCTTCTACTGCTATCTCAGGCCATAGCAGAGAGCTGGATTGGAAGAGGAGCAGCCAGGACTGGAACCGGCACCCATATGAGATGTTAGCGCTTCAGGCCAGGGCATTAACCCACAGCACCACAGCACCGGTCCCAACAATTAAAAAAAAAAAAGACACACTGGAGGGGATTTGAGGTAATGTTGGCCAAAGGATAATAATTTCATCGACATAAGAAGAAGAAGATTAAGAGGTCCGATGTATAATTTAGTGACAATATTAATAACAATGTATCCTATTGACATTAATGAACAGATTAGATTTCATTGTTTTTACCATAAAAAATTAAGTATTAGGGGCTGGCGTTGTGTCACAGTGGGTTAAGCGACCATCTGCGCTACCAGCATTCCATGAGTGCTGGTTCAGGGCCCAGTTGCTCTACTTCTGATCTAGCCCCCTGCTAATTCACCTGGGAAAACAGTGGAAGATGGCCCAAATCCTTAGTCTCCCACCACCTATGTGGGAGACCAGGTTGGAGTGCCAAGCTCCTGGTTTAAGCCTAGCCCAGTACTGACCATGTGGCCACCTAAGGAGTAAACCAACAGAAGAAAAAACCTCTGCCTCCTCTGCCTCCTTCGCCTCTCTGCCTCTTCTGCCTCATCTCCTCTCTCTATAACTGTCTTCAAATAAATAAATAAAATATTTAAAAATAAGTATGTGACAAAATGCATACCTTTAATTAGCTTAATTTATCTATTCCTCAGTGTATAAGTAGTTCCAAACTTCATTTTAAATGGTAAAGACACGTCTGCCAACTTAAGATACACAAATAGGTATTTTAAAAGAAAAGCAAAGAGATGTAAATTTAAATATATACAGAAATATAGGGGGGTAGGCACTGTGGCTCTCTTGGCTAATCCTCCACCTCCAGTGCCATCATCCCATGAGGGCACTGGATTCTAGTCCTGGTTACTCCTCTTCCAGGCTAGCTAACTGCTGTGGCCCAGGAAGGCAGTGGAGGATGGCCCAGGTGCTTGGGCCCCTGCACCCACATGGGAGACCAGGGGGAAGCACCTGGCTCCTGGATTTAGATCAGTGCAGCACACTGACCTTAGCAGCCATTTAGGGAGTGAACCAATGGAAGGAAGACCTTTCTCTCTGTCTCTCTGTAACTCTGCCTGTCAAGAAAAAGAAACGAAAAGAAAAGAAATATATTATAAATCATTACAATATCAGCCCAAAGAAACCTGGAATACTTATAATACCCATTTCAGACAAATCAGGATTTAGGTCAGAAATATCTGCAGAGTTACATAATGATACAGCAGGCACTTCTCTGAAAAAAAAAAAAACATTACAATGCTTCATATCTATGCATATAATAGAGCATCACACTAAATAACGACAAAACTCATAAAATTGCAAAGAAAAATACACATATACCATTGCTAAACAGTGTAAACAAAAACAACAGTTATATAACAAGTGGTTATTTTTATTTAGCAAATGTGTAATCACACAGAGATGCCAGTTAATACCAGATTTTAAAAAGTCAAGAAATAAGGTCACTCCTCCAAGTGCTGGTATACTGTAAAATAAACACACAGGCATGTATCAACACTTGCTACTAAATTTCAGATTATTCAGTCTACAAAACAACAGAACTTTCCCAATTTGCAACAAAATTTATCATGCATTACTTCTTGCAGAATTAAACAAAAAAATAAAATTATCACCAACATCAAAAATAAACTTGAGGGGCCGACGCTGTGGTGCTGCCAATTAAACCACCCACCAGCTACAGTGCAGGTATCCCATATGGGTACCAGTTTGATTCCCAGCTGCTCCTATTCTGAACCAGTTCCCTGCTAATGTGCCTGAAAACAGCAAAAGATGGTCCTTGGGCCCTGTCCACCTATATCAATACCTAAATGAAAATTCTGGCTTTAACCTGGCCCAACCTAGGACATTGCAACCATTTGGGGAGTGAACCAGCTGATGGAAGTTCTCTTTCCTTCTCTCTGTAACTCTGCCTTTCAAATCAATAAACCTCAAAAACAAATACATGAATACATAAATAATCTTGAAACAAGCCAAGTTCCATGAACAGCAGCAGCAGTGAGGGAATTGGGTGAACCCACAGCTTCAGACAGCAGCATGCTGCAAGTGTAAATGCCTGAGGCAAAAGAAATTAGTGTAGTATCATTAGGTAACATCAATTTCTTGGAAAATTCATGAAGGCAAAACCAAACAAACCTCTCCTTTGGGAAAAATTGACGATAAGACACAAAGAACATCAAAAAGAATCAAGACTTCATCATCTCTGAGTGGAGAAGCAGAAAAGATCAGGAACACAGCTGAACTTACCAAAACCCATTTATTCACCTGGGTAATCATTCCATGGCTGTCAAGAATTCTGTTTCTCTTTTCAAGCCTTATTGAATAGCGCAAGTTCCAAGTCAGACAATAAATTCTAACACTCAAACCATGGCACATAATTCCTAAATAAGTGGGCAAAGTAGAATTAGAAAATACCAAGCATCACAAAGCACATAAAAGAACTACCTCTGGGAAGCAGTTTGCTTAACCCATGGTTCACAAAGTACCCACATTCAGAAGTTTAAACAGGTTTCCATGCCTTGGCAATCACTCTCCATGTGGAGATGTGAGGTGCAAAGTCTCCGGCGTAAGAAATCTTCCCAGGCAGATGAATCAACTAATCCACATGCTTTCATTGGGATTCTGCTCCCAAGCAAGGTTCCCCAGACCCAACAGAGCGGGGGCCAGGGAAGTTGTGCATCAGAGATAGGGAGGGCTCCTTTTATAGATTCAGGGTATGTGAGTTAAAGGTAAAGGCAGGTCTGATCCTAACTGGTTGACCTTTAAGCACCCGCGGGGATCTTGACAAGGACTTTTCTTCCCCGGAAGTACAGGTAGGGACTCTCCTCTTCCAGAAGTATAGGCCTTCTCTCCTTGCAGATCCCAAAGTTATCACCCTGTCCTTTTGATGATAGGAAAGAGGGCAACGATGAGTCTCGCTGGCTACTTCCTGCTGACTGGGGACATCATCTACAGGGGCCCACTGGGGGTATCTTGGGGCTCTACAGGACAGGCATGTATGGATGGAGAAGCATCTGGTTGACTACCTGGTTGCTGAAGGCCTCGGTTCATTCCATTATCACCTGCTGTGAACACTTAAACAGACACTATAGTATACAAGTCAGGGTGAGAATAGCAACCAATGATACTAAGACTGGCAGGTAATGAAAGGATTTCATAGAGGAGAGGAGATGAGGGGGGTCTCTGGACCCTTGTGAGGATTGTTTGATGGACATGGTTTAAATCTGACCCTAGCCAAGACCAGGAGAAAGGCCACTCAACTTTTGCAGGTAGAGGGGTTTGTCTGTAGAGAAATTCTGAATAATCATACAAATTAAGCGGAGGAGAGGACCATCAATACACACAGGTTGGGAGTAGAGTCAACGGAGTTTTCTGATTGAGAGGCAAATAGAATCTGACAGAAGGGGCTTGATCATAATCTGGTGGGCTTTAGGCCTTGTAAGTTAAGAGGCCCAGACCTATCTCTTCACATAGGGTACATCCTAAGGAAGGTGTAAACCTCCTTGGGGAAGGCACCCTGTTGACTTCCATTACCTACCTGGCCTGGGAGGAGAGCTGGCTAAGGAAAGGCAGGTGGCATCTCTAACAGGAAATTTATAGTTCTGCCTGCAATGTTACTGACCCTACTTGGCCATTTCCTCAGCTGTGGTGGTCACTTTGGAAGCTGGGCTGAGTGAAGGGCTTTTCAGCTTAGAGCCAATAAGATCTGTGGCTCTGACCTCAAGTCCTTAGACTCCAGGGCAGTTCCATTTCCAGTGATCCAACTCTTGGCTGGCAGAGCTGCAGGGCTCTTCACAAGCTGACTTCTGCGGAAGCCGCAGGGCTTCAGGAGTGCAGATGTTCACTAACTGCCAAAGCTAAGTCACATGTGGCCTCCTCAGTGCAGAGCAGCAAAGCCCAGTATGGTGGCCAGAGAGAAGACCCCGCCTGATTATGCAGTGTTGCCTGGAGAGTCTGAATAGACAGTTCGCACAGCCAGTGAGCACGTGAGTTGTCATAGATGATGCAGCCAATCAGAATCGCCCTTCGCATGCGGGACAGTCACTTGTGACCCCTGCAGGTAGTGAAGGGTGAGGCCAGGGCTTGGTCCCACACTGCCTCTCCATCCTGGGACCTGACTGTCTGGACACCAGGGGCTGCTGTCTCCTCCCTGATGCCCACCTTCTGGGAGCTTGGGACATGCAATAATCACTGATTTGAAGAATATTTCAAGAAACAACATAGATGAATCCTTTGTTTCATTTCTCTTATAAAAGGTGATGCTGCTTTTAAAAAATAATTCCTGGGGCCAGTGCTCTGGAGTAGCGGGTAAAGCTTCTCGCTATACGCAGGTAACACATATCCCTAAGCTGCGTCAACTACACTCAGGTAATAGAAGCTATTTATTTATTTTTTTGTTGTTGTTGTTAAATGTGTTTATTATAGATGTTCCAAGGATACACACAGTAGAGGATGATGATCCCACATTCCCCTGTCCCAGCCTCCCAGTTTTCAATGTTTTGTCAGTTTTCAGCCTGCTCCCCACAACCACAGGTATTCTGTGTTTATTCACGTGAGTAATGAATTCCAGTCATCATGACACTGTGTTCTTAGCAGTTTCAGTGTTCATCTTCAGGGGATGAGCACATGCCAGCTGTTCATTGTTTGAGCTTACAGAAGTTTAGAACCACCACACATCCCTTAATATAATGCATACCCAATTGTCTCATGATGCCTTTGTTCCATGGCTGTATTCAGGTCGGATCCAAAGGTCAATGTGCTGCATTTAGATGCAATGTCCCTGAAAGGAGGGAAGAATCTATAAACCACCTCTCATTACTGATGCTGACCATTTGCATCCCCTCTCTTTTCTTGATCAAATTGGCTAATTATCTCAAAGAATTAGCTTTTTGTTCACTTGTTTACCTGTTGTATTTCTATTTTCTCTCTTACTTTCTGCTGATTTTTTCCCCTTGCTCTTCTTTTTCTACTTTCATGAGGAGACACTCGAGGTCATTGCTTTATTCTTAATGTAGGCATTGAGTGCTATTTCTCTTTTAGTGCTATTTTAGCCTCACCCTACACGTTTTGGTTTTTTTTTCCCTATTTATTTCTATTATCTCAACCTCCCCTCCCCCCGTGGTGGCAAGAACCAATCTCTTGATTCATCACCTCTCTCTCCCAGAGTTTGTTTAGCAGGAATCTGGAGTTAGGTGCAAGTGCTGAGTGTGTAATGCAAGTACTCTGACACGGAAAGCGGGCATCTTAACTACTGGACCAACTGCCCAGCCCCCACGAAGAGGGATTTCTTTCTTTCTTTTTTGGACAGGCAGAGTTAGACAGAGAGACACAGAGAAAGGTCTTCATTTTTCTCTTGGTGTTGGTTCACCCCAAAAGTGGCCGCCACGGCCTGCATGTTGCGGCCTGCGAGCTATGCCAATCCAAAGCCAGGAGCCAGGTGCCTCCTCCTGGTCTCCCATGCGGGTGCAGGGCCCAAGGACCTGGACCATCCTCCACTGCCTTCCCAGTCCAGCAGAGAGCTGGACAGGAAGAAGAGTGACCAGGACAGAATCGGTGCCCCAACTGGGTCTAGAACCTGGGATGCCGGTGCCGCAGGTGAAGGATTAGCCTAGGACGCTGGCCACCCTACGTTTCTTAAAAAGATTTTTTAATTATTATTTGAAAGTCAGAGTTACAGAGAGAGAGGGAGAGACACAAAGAGACAGACCTCCCATCCACTGGTTCACCCCTCAAAAGGCCACAATAGCCAAGGCTGGGCTAAGCCAAAGCCAAGGGCCAGGAGCCTCCAGCATGTCCCCCACATGGCTGGCAGAGGCCCAAACATTGGGCCATCTTCTGCTGCCTTCCCAGGTGCATTACATGTAGGTTACACATATCATTAAGCTGCATCTGCTACACGGAGGCTACAGAAGCTCTATAAACTGCATCTCCTACACTAAGGCTACAAACTCCCGTATACTGCTTCTCGCTACACTCATGTTACAGAAATCCCTGAAGCTGCATCTGCTATACTCAGGCTACCAAACTCCGGGAAGTTGTTTCTCCTAAACTCAGGCTCTAGAAGCCCTGAAAACTGCGCCTCTACACTAAGACTACATAACTCCCGTATACTGCTTCTCGCTACACCGATATTACAGATATCCCATAAGCTGCATCTGCTACACTCAGGCTACTGAACTCCAGGAAGTTGTGTTTCCTACACTCAGGCTACAGAAGCCCTGAAAACTGCACCTCTATACGAAGGATACAGAACTCCCCTATATTGCTTCTCACTACACCCAGGTGACAGATTTTCCCTAAGCTACATCTGCTACACTCAGTCTACAGAAGCTATGTAAACTGGGTCTCCTACACTAAGGCTACAGAATTGATGTATACTGCTTCTCACTACACACATGTTACAGAACTCCGCAAAGCTGCATCTGCTATACTCAGGCTACCTAATTCAGGGAAGCTGGGTCTCCTACACTCAGGCTACAAAAGCACTGTATACTATGTCTCCTAAAGTAAGTCTACTTGCTAAACCCAGGTTACAGGTATTTCCTAAGCTGCATCTGCTACACTCATGCTACAGAAGCACTGTAAACTGCATCTCCTCCAATAAGGCTACAAAACTCCCGTATACTGCTTCTCATTACAACCAGATTACAGATCCGATAATCTGCATCTTCTATTCTCAGGCTACTGAACACCAGTAAGTTGCGTCTCAGGCTATAGAAGCCATAAAAACTGCTTCTCCTATACTAACGCTACATAACTCCCATATACTGCTTCTCACTAGATCCAAGTTACAGATGTTCTCTAAGCTGCATCTGCTATACTCAGTGTATGGAACCCCAGTAAGTTGGGTCTCCTACACTCAGGCTGCAGAAGCCCTGTAAACTGCATCACCTACACTAAGGCTACAGAACTTCGATATTCATCTTCTCGCTACACGCAGGTTACACATATCCCCTAAGCTGCGTCCGATACTATCATGCTACCACCCCCAGCAATGTGCGTCCCCTATACTCAACTACAGAACTCCCATATACTGGATCTTGTTAAACCCAGGTGACAGATATCCTGTAAGATGCAACTTCTACACTCAGGCTACCGAACTCTGGTAAGTTGTGTCTCCTACACTCAAACTACAGAAACCTTCTAAACTGGGTCTCCTACACTAAGGCTGCAGAACTCCCGTATTCTGCTTCTCACTACACCCAGGTTACAGATATTCCATAAGGTGCAAATACTACTCTGAGGCTACCGAATTCCAGTAAGTATCATCTCCTATACTCCAGCTACAGAATCCCTGTAAAGTGTGTCTCCTACACTAAGGGTACAGAACTCCCTTATACTGCTTCTCACTACACCCAGGATACCCAATTCCCAGAATCTGCGTCTGGTACACTCAGGCTACTGGACTCCAGGAAGTTGTGTCTCCTACACTCATGCTATAGAAGCCCTGTAAACTGCATTTCCTACACTAAGGTACAGAACTTCAGTATACAGCTTCTCTGTACACCCAGGTTACACATATCCCCTAAGCTGTGTCCGCTACACTCACGCTACATTAGCACTGTACACTGCGTCTCCTACACTAAGGCTACAAATCTCCTGTATACCTCCTCTCGCTATACCCAGGTTACAGACCTCCCCTAAGCTGCACTTGCTACACTTGGGCTATTGAATTCCCAGAAGTTGCATCTCGTTCACTTAGCTACAGAAGCCCTGTAAACTGCTTCACCTGCACTAAGGCTACAGAAATCTCGTATGCTTCTTCTATATACACCCAGGTGACAGATGCCCTGTAAGCTCTGTCTGCTACACACATCCTACCCTAAAACTAACATTAACCCTAACTGTACCCTAGAATTAATCTTAGCCCTTGTGCAAACCACAGCACTAGCCCTAATCCCAACGCTAACATGAAACATAACAGTAACCATAACCATAACCCTCACCCCAAATGTAACCCTAACCTAACCCTAACCCTGACACTAGCCCTCACTAGAACCCTAACATTAACACTAGCCCTAGAAACCCTAACTTTAACCCTATCCCTCACCTTAACCCTAACCCTAACCTTAAAACTAAGCCTAGCCCTAACTCTATTAAACCTAATCCGAACCCTAACAATAATCTTAGACCTAACCGTAACCCTAGCCCTAATCATAACACTAACACTAACGCCAGCTGTAGCCCTACCCGAATGATAACACTAGACATAACACTAAAGGTAACTCTAAACCTCGCCCTAAACCTAATCCTAAACCTAAACCTAACCCTAAACCTAACCATAACTGAAACCTAACTCTAATGCTAGCTCTAAAACTAGCCCTAATCCACACCCAAACCCTAACACTAAACCTAGCCCAAACCCTAACACTAACCCTAGGCCTAACCCTAACCCTAACCCTAGCCCTAACACTAGCTCTAAAGCTAACACTAAACCTATCCCAAACCCTAACATTAAACCTAGCTCTAAACCTAACATTAAACTTAACCCTAACCCTACACTAATATTAATTCTAAACATACCCCTCACCCTAGACCTAATCATAACACTAGTGCTAACACTAACCCTAGTCATAAGGCTAACACTAACCCTAACCCTAACCCTGACATTAAACCTAACCCTAACACAAAAATGACCTTAGCCATAAACCTAACCCTAGCCCTAATCATAACACTAGTACAACCTCAGCCATGGCCCTACCCCTAACCCTAACATAACACTAACCGTAACTCTAACGCTCTCCCTAAACCTATTCTTAAACCTAACCATAACCCTAACCCTAGGCCTAACCCAAAACCTAACTGTAACCCTAACACTAAACCTAACCCTAATCCAAACCATAACACTAACCCTAAGCCTAGCCCAACCCTAACCCTAAACCTAGCCATAACCCTAGTCCTAACCCTAGCCCTAACCCTAAAACCAAACATAACCCTAAGACAAACCCTCACCTTCACACTATCCTTAATGCTAACCCTAATCCTCATTCAAGCCCTAATCATAACACTATTGCTAACCCCAGCTCAAAACCTAACCCTAACCCTAACACTAGACATAAGGCTAACCCTAACACTAACCCTCACTCTAAACCTAACACTAAACCTAACCCTAAACCTAACCCTAGCTCTAACACGAACCCTAACTCTAACAGTAGCCCTAACACTAATCCTAACCCTAACCCTAATCCTAAGGCTAAGCCAATCCGAACCATAACACTAACACTAGCCCTAATCTGAACTATAACCCTACCCATAAATCAACCCTAAACCTAGCACTAAACCTAACCGTAAACATATCCCTAACCCTTAACCTAAATTTAGCTCTAAAACTAACAATAACCCTAACAGTAGTATTAACCGTAAACCTAACCCTCATCCTAGCCCTAATCACAACACTAGTGCTAACCCTAACACTAACCTTAGTCTTAACGCTAACCCTAACGCTAGCCCTAGCACTAACCCTAACCATAACGCTAATGCTAACCCTAACCCTAGCCCTACCCCATACCCTAACACTAACCCTAATGTTAATGCTAACAATAACTCTAGCTCTAGCCCTAGCCCTAGCCCTAACACTAACCCTAACTTGAAACATAACCCTAGCCCTAGCCCTAGGCCTAGCCCTAACCCTAACCTTAACCCTAACCCTAACCCTAACACTAAACCTAACCATACACCAAACCCAAACCCTAACCCTAGCCCTGCACCTAGCACTAGACCTAGCCATAGTCCTAGGCCTACCCCTAAACCTAAACTTAATTCTGACCCTGACCATAGCCCTAACCCTAGACCTAGCCCTATTTCTAACCGTAACACTAACAATAACTCTAGCCCTGACTCTAAGCCTAACCCTAAACCTAACCCTAGCACTAACATAACCCTAACTCTAGACCTAAACATTACGCTAACACTAGCTCTAAACCTAGCATTAAACCTAACCCTAATCCTAACACTAACCTTGACACTAACCTTACCCCTAGCCCTAATCATAACACTAGAGCTAACCCCAGCCCTAGCCCTAATCCTAACACTAACACTAGACATAACACCAAACTCAACCCTAACACTCACCCTAAATCTAACCTTAAAAATGACCCTAACCCTTATATTAGCCTTAACCCTAATCCTAATTCTAACACAAACCCTAACGCTAATATAATCCTAAACCTAACGCTAACCCCAAACCCTAATCCTAACACTACGCTAACTTTTACCCTAACACTAACTATATCCATAGCGCTAAATCTAGACACAGCCCTAGCCCTAACCCTAACCCTAGCCATAGCTCTTGCCCTAGCACTAGCCTTAGCTCTAGGGCTAACTCTAACCCTCAAACTAACTCTAACCCTAACCTAACAATAGGCCTAATCATAAGCATAACCCTAGCCCTAACATTAACCAAAAACCTAGCCCTAGCCCTAGCGCAAGCCCTAAACTTAACCCTAACCCTAAACCTAGCCCTAACATTAGCCCTATCGCTAACCCTAACTCTAGCTCTAACCCTACCCCTAGTCCTAGCCTTAACCCTAATCCTCACTAACCCTAGCCCTAGCCCTTGCCCTAACCCTAAATTTAACCTAGCCCTAACCCAAACATTAACCCTAACCGTAACCCTAACAATTAACCTAGACCTAACCCTAACCCTAGCCTTAATCATAACACTAGTTCTAACCCCAGCCCTAGCCCTAACCCTAACAATAACACTAGACATAAAGTTAAAGGTAACTCTAAACCTCCCTCTAAACCATATCCTAAACCTAACCCTACGCCAAACCCTAACCATAACCAAAACCTAATTCTAACGCTAGCCCTAACCCTAACCCTAACCCTAACCCAAATCCAAACCCTAACCCTAAGCCTAGCCCTAACGCTAACACTAACACTAACCCTAGGACTAACTCTAACCCTAATCCTAATGCTAACACTAACCCTAGAGCTAAACCTAACCCTAACCCTATCCCAAACCCTAACCATAACCTAGCTCTGACCCTGATATTAAACCAAATGCTAACCCCAGACTAACATTAACCCAAACCCTAACCATGACCCTAGACCTAATCATAACCCTAGAGCGAACACTAACTCTAACATTAAACCTAACCCTAACCCTAACCCTAACCCTAACCCTAGCCCTAAACCTAACATTAAACCTAACACTAACAATAACCTTAGCCCTAACCCTAAACTTAGACCTAATAATAACACTAGCTCAAACTAAACCTAACAATACACTAACCATAACTGTAACACTAACCCTAACCCTTCCCTTACACAAACCCTAACAGAAAACTAATCCTGGCCCTAAACCTAACACTAACCTTACCCTAATCCTCACCTTAACACTATCCTTAAAGTTAACCCTAATCCTCACCCAAGCCCTAAACATAACACTATTGCTAACCCCAGCCCAAAATCTAACCCTAACCCTAACCCTAAGACTAGACATACAGCTAAACATAAACCAATTCCTAGCCCTATCCGTAATCCTAATCCTAAGCCCAACCATAACCATAGACCTAACCCTACCCCTAACCCTAACCCTAGCCCTAACCTTAACCCTTAACTTAGCCCTAGCCATAGCCCTAGTCCTAACCCTAAATCTAACCCTAACCCTAACCATAGCCATGACTAACCCTAACCCTGATCCTAGCCCTAGCCCCAGCCAAACCCTAAACTTGACCCTAGGCCTAACCCTAATGCTAACCCTAACCCTTGCTCTAGCCCTAGCTCTAACCCTAACCCTAACCCGAACCGTAACCCTTACCAAGCCCTAACCCTAAATCTAACTCTAACACTAACCCTAATCCTAGAGATAAAACTAATCCTAACCCTAGCCCTAACCCTTAGCATAACCCTAGATCTAACCCTAACCTTAAATCTAACACTAACCCTAACACTAATTAACCCTAAACCTAACCCCAGCACAAACCATAACCCTAACACTAATTAACCCTAAACCTAACCCAAGCACAAACCATAACCCTAACACTACACATAACCCTAACAAAAACCCTAACCCTAGCCTTAACCAAAACCCTAACCGTACCCCTAACGCTAACCTCAACCCTAAACCTAACCTTAACACTGACCTTGAACCTAGCCCTAAACCTGACACTAACACTAACCATAGCCCGAACTCTAACCCTAACCCTAAAACTTATGCTAAACCTAATCCTATCCCTAGCCCTGACTCTAATCCTAACCCTGACCCTAGCACTAGCCCTTGCCCAAGCCCTAACCTTAACCCTAACCCTTACCCTAACCCTAACCCTGCCAATAACCCTAACCCTAGCCCTAGCCCTAACTCTAAACCAAACCCTAACCCTAACCCTAGCCCTAGCCCTAGCCCTAACCCTAACCCTAACCCTAACCCTAACCATAGCCCTAACTCTAACTCTAACTATAAATCTAACCCTGACCCTAGTACTAAACCCAGCCCTAATCCTAGTTCTAACTGAAACATTACACCTAACTCTAACCTTAGCACTATAATTAACCCTAAGGCTAACACTCACCCTAGCACTAATTATAACGCCAGTGCTAACCCTAATCCTAAACATAAACAAAAATAGCCCTAACCCTAAACATAACTTTAACTGCAACCCTAGCCCTAATGCGAACCCTAAACCTAACCCTAAGGCTAAAACCTAACCCTAACACTAACCCTCAATCTAAACCTAGCAATAGCCCTAGCCCTAGACTACCCTAAACCAAGCTTAAAACTAGACCTAGCCCTAACACTAAACATGAACCTAACGCTATCCTTAACCCAGGCCCTAACACTAACAATAACCCTAACCCCTAATCCTAACACTAACCCTAACCCTAACCCTAGCCTTAAGCATAACACTAACCCTAACCCTAACCCTAACGCTAACCCTAAACCAACCCTAACCTTATCACTAACACTAAATTTAACCCTAACCCTAACACAAAAAATAACACTAAACTTAACTCTACCCATAACCATCACAGTAGCCCTTATCATAACACTAGCATTGACCCCAGTCGAAACCCTAAGCCTAACCATAACACTAGACATAGTGCTAACACTAACCCTAACAATCGCCCAAAACCTAATCCAAAACCTAAGCCTAACCATAACTCTAAGCCTTGCACTAACCAGAGCCCTAACTCTAACTTTAGCCTTAAACCTATCCCTATTCCTAATCCTAAACCTAGTCCTAGCTATAGTCCTAGCTCTAGCCCTAACCCTAACCCTAGCCCAAACCATAAACCAAAACTAACCCTAACTCTAAACAAAGCCCTAGGCCTAGCCCTAACCCTAACCCTAACCCTAACCCTAACAATAATGCTAATCCTAACCCTACATATAAACCTAACCATAACCCTAACCACAACCTAATCCTATCCCTAACCCTAACCCTAAAATTAACCTTAAACCACTCCCTATCCCTAGACCTAACCATAACAAAAACACTAATGCTAACTCTAACTCTAACTTTAGCCTTAGCCCTAACCCTTTTCCTAACCCTAACCTTAAACCTAACCCTAATGCTAACAATAATGCTAGTCCTAAACATAGCCCTAGCCCTAAGCCTAACATTTTCCCGAACCCTAAACATAACCCTAGCCCTAGCCTTAACGCTAACCCTAACCCTAACCCTAACCCAACCCTAAACTTAAACATAACCCTAGCCCTAAACCTAACCCTAACCCTGACCCTAACCTAGCCCTAGCTCAAGCCGAACCTTAACCCTAACTCAAAGCCTATCCCAACCCTCACCCTAATGCTAACACTAACCTTAACACTAACCTAACCCTAAAACTCCACAAAATCCCAACCCTAATCATAACACTAGCACTAAACCGAACCCTAACTATAACACTAGACCAAACCCTAACCCTAATCCTAACCCTAACCCTAGCCTAACCTAGACTTAACCGTAACACTAACATTAACCCTACCCTTAACACTAAGCCTAAACTTAACCCTAACCCTAGCACTAAACCTAACGCTAAACCTAGCCATAACCCTTACCCTAACCCTAGCTCTAACCCTAATATTAAACCTAACCCTAACCCTAACACTAACCTTAACCCTAACGCTAACCCTAGTCCTAATCATAATACAAGCACTACCCAAGCACAAACCCTAACCATAACCATAACACTAGACATAACTAAACCCTAAACCTAACTCTCGCCCTAACAAAACACTAAACCTAACCCTAAACCTGATTCTATGCCTAACTTGAACCCTAATTCTAACACTAACACTAAAACTAACAATAATCCTTACCCTAACTCAAACCCTAACCCCAACCCTAACCCAAACCCTAACCCTAAACCAAAACTAGCCCTAACCCTAAAATTAGACATACCGCTAACTCTAAACCAAACAGTGCACCTCAACTTAAACATAAACCAAACCCTAACCATAACCCTAACCCTTGCACTAACCAGAACCTTAACTCTAACCGTAGCCTTATCCCTAAACCTACTTCTAACCCTAACCCTGCCCAGGACCTTGTCCTAGCTCTAGCCCTAACCCTAAACCTAACCCTAGCCCTAGTCCTAGTCCTAGCTCTAGCCCAAACCCTAACAATAATGCTAACCCTCACCCTACAGATAAACCTAACCATAATCCTAACCCTAACACAAACCCAACTCTAACCCTAACACTAACACTAACCTAAACCCTAACCCTAATGCTCACCTAAAACTAACCGTAACCAAAACTCTAATTCTCATCCTAGCCCTAATCATAAAAATATCATTACCCCAGCCCATACCCAGACCCTAACCAAACCCCTAACCCTAGCCCTAACCCTAACCCTAATGCTAACAATAATGCTAACCCTATCCCAACGCATAAATCTAACCATAACCCTAACCCTAAACCAAATCTAAACATAACCTTAACCCTAACACTAAACTAAAACCTAACCCTAACCCTAACAATAACCTTAGCCCTAACCCTAAACCTAGCCCTAGCCCTAATCATAACACTAGCACTAACCCCTGGCGTTGCCCTAACCCTAACACTAACACTAGACATAACACTAAACGTAACTCTAACCCTCACCCTAAACCTAATCCTAAACCTAACAATAACCCTAACCCTAGCCATAACCTGAACCCTAACACTAACCCAGCCCCAACCCTAATCCTAATCCTAATCCTAACCATAAACCTAAACCTAAACCTAGCCCACCATAACACTTCTGCTAACCCTATCTCTAACCCTTAACCTAACTCTAGCTCTAACTCAAACATTAAACCTAACCCTAAAACTAACATTAAGGATAACACTAACACTCTTCCTATCCCTAATCAAAACCCTAGTGCTAACCCTACCTTATCCCTTATACCTAAACCTAGCCCTAGCCCTAAAACTAAACCTAAACCTAATCGTAACCCTAACCCTAGCCATAACCCTAAACCTAACCCTAACTCTAACCCTAGAACCTAAACCTAGCCCTAACCATAAACCTAACCCTAACACTAACCTTAACTCTAACCCTAACCCTCACCCTAAAAATGACCTTAACCCTAACCATAACCCTCATCCTAGACCTAATGATAACACTATCACTAACCCCAGCCCAAACCCTAACCCTAATCATAACCCTAACACATAACGCTAACCCTAACCATATCCCCACCCTATCCCTAATCATAACACTAGTGCTAACCATAAACCTCACCCTAAACCTAACCCTAATGTAGCCCTAACGCTAAACCTAACCCTAATCCTAACCCTAAACCTACCACTAACCCTAACCATAACCCTAGACCCAAACCTAACTCTAAGCCTAGCCCTAACTCTAATCCTAAACCTAACCAGAACACTAACCTTAACCCTAACCCTAACTCTAGCCCTAAACATAACACTAGTGCTACCCAAGCCACAACCTAACTCTAACCATAACAATAGAGATAACTCTAGCCCTAAACCTAACCCACGCCCTAACAAAACACTAACCCTAGCCCTAAACCTAACTAACCCTAATGCTAACGCTAACGCTAACCCTAAACCAAACATTAACTCTAACACTAACCCTAAAAATAACCTTACCTCTAACCCTAACCCTAACGCTCCACTATTCATAACACTAGCGCTAGCTAACCCCAGCCATAGCCCTAACCCTTACGCTAACACTAAACAAAACGGTATCCGTAACTCTAACCCTCGCCCTAAACCTAAACCTAATCCTAAACCTAACCCAAACCCGAACCCTATCAATAACACAAAAACAAATTTTAACCCTAGCGCAACCCTAACCTTCATTTTAGACCTAACCTAACCCTATGCCTAGCCCTAAGCTTAACATTAAACGTAACCCTAACCATAACACTGAAGTTAACCCTAACCCGAACCCGAGCCCTAATCATAACAGAGCGCAAACCCCAGCCATATCCCTAACCCTAACCAAAACGCAAGACATTACACTAACATTAATGCACAACCTAACCCTAAAACTGACCCTAACCCTGACACTAGCCCTAACACTAACCCTAATTCTAACCCTAGCCCTAACGCTAACGGAAATGCTAGCTAACCCTAACCTAAAACTAGCCCTAGTCTTGCTCTACCCCTACCCCTAAATGTAACCCTAGACCTAGCCATTGACCTAGCCCTAGACCAAGCCATAAACTTAATCCTAACCCTAACCCTAACCCTACCCCTAAACTAACACTAATAATAACAGTAGCCCAGGCCAAGTCCTAGCCCTAGCACTAGCTATACCCCTAACCATAACCTTAGCCATAGCACTAGCCCTAGCCCAAACGCAAAACCTAATCCTAGTGCTAGACCTAAGCGTAACTTTAACACTAAATTGACGATAAACAAAGCCCTAGACCAAGCCCTAAACTTAATCCTAACCCTAACCCTAACCCTAACCCTAACCCTAAACCCTAACCCTAAACCTACCCTAACCAGAGCCCTAGCCCTAGCCCTAGTCCTAGCCATAATCCTAGCCCTAGCCCTATCCCTAGCCCTAGCCCTAGACCTAACCCTAACACTAATCCTAACACTAGCCAGAGCCAGAGCCCTAACCCTAACGCTAACCTTAAACCTAGCCCTAGCCCTAGCATTAGCCCTAAACCTAACCCTAACCCTAAAACCTAACCCTAACCCTAGACCTAGCCCTAAATATAACCCTAACCCGAGCACTGCCCTAGCCATAGTACGAGACATAACCTTAGCCCTAGCTCTAGCCCTATCCCTAACCCTAACCCAAACCCTAACCCTAGCCCTAGCCAGAGATCTAGGCCTAACCCTAATGCTAACCATAAACCTAGCCCTAGCCCTAGCCATAGCCCTAAACCTAGCCCTACCCCTAGGCCTAGCCATAACGCTAGCCCTAACACTATCACTAGCCGTAGACCTAGGAAACACTAATGCTAACCCTAACCCTAGCCATAGCCATAGTGATAGCCCAAACACTAAACCTAACCCTAAACCCTAAACCTAACCCTAGGCTTCCCCTAAATCTAACCCTAAACTGAGCCCTAGCCCTAGCCATAGTCTGAGCCATAACCCTAGAACTAGCTCTAGCCCTAGCCCTAACCCTAACCCTAACCCTAAACCTAGCTCTAGCCAGAGACATAACCTTAAACCTAGCCCTAGACCTAAACATTAAGGGTAACTACCTTAACCCTACCCTAACCAAATCCATAGCCCTAACCCTAACCCTAACCCTAGTCATGGCCCTAGCCCTAACCACAACCCTATAACTAGCCCTAACCTTAATCCTAGCACTAGCACTAGCCCTAACCCTAGCCCTGTCCCTAAACCTAAACTTAAACCTAGCCCTAGCAATAGCCCTAGCCCAAGCCTTAGCCCAAACACTAAACCTAAACCTCACACTAGCCCTAGCCCTAGACCTAGCCATAGAATTAAGCCTAACCCTAAATCTAGCCCTAGCCCTAGCCCTAACCATAACCCTAACCATAGCCCTAGCCCTAAACCTAACACTAACACTAGCACTAGCCCCAACACTAACCCTGAGCCTAGCCCTAAACCTAACGCTAGCCCTAACCCTAGCCCTAGCCCTAACCCTAACCCTAATCCTAAAAATAACCCTAGTCCTGGGCTTAATCCTAACCCTAACTGTAGCCTTAGCCCTAGCCCTAACCCTAAGCCTAACACTAGCCCTATCCCTAAAAATAACGCTAACTCAAGCCCTAGACCTAGACCTAGCCATAAGCCTAGCTTTAGCCCTAACCCTAGCCCTACCCTAACATAACAGTAACCCTAACCCTAACACTAAACCTAACCGTAAACCTAGCCTAACCCTAAACCTAACCCTAGGGCTAGCAATTGCTCTAACCCTAACCCTAACCCTAAAACTAACCATAGCCCCAGCCCTAAACCAGACCCTAAAATTAACGCTATCCCTGGCCCCAGCCCTAACCCTAACCATAAATCTAGCCCTAGGCCTAGCCCTAGCCCTAACCCTAACTGTAGCCTTAATCCTAGCCCTAGCACTAACACTAACCCTAAACCTAAAACTAACCCTAGCCATAGCCATAGCACTAACCCTAACCATAACCGTAATCTTAACCCTAACCCTAGCCATAGCCCTAACCCTAACGCTACCCTAGCCCTAGCCCTAGCACTACCCTAACCCTTTTCCTAGCCCTAGCCCTAGCCTTAACCTTAAACCTAACCCTACCTAGCCCTAAGCCTAACACTAACCCTAACCCTAGCCCGAGCCCTAACACTAACCCTAACCCTAACCTTAACCCTAACACTAGCCCTAGAGCTAAGGCTAACCCTAGCCCTAGCCCTAACCCTAAACATAACCCTAAAACTAACCCTAGCCCTAGCCCAAGCCCTAACCCTAACCATAACTCTAACCCTAGCCCTAGCCCTAGCCAAAAACCTAGACCTAACCCTAACCCTAACTCTAACCCTAGCCCTAACCCTAGCCCTAACAATACCCTAACCCTAACCCTAACACTTACACTAACTCTAACCCTAATCCTACCACTAAACAAACCATAGCCCTAGCCCTAACCCTAATCCTAGCCCAAACACTTGCCCTAGCCCTAGACCTAGCTCTAAACCTAACCCTAAGCCTAACCCTAACCCTAACCATAGCCCTAGCCATCGCCATAAATCTAACCCTAGTACAAACCTAGCCATAACCCTAAACCTAACCCTAACCTTTACCCTAGCCCTAGCCCTAAACCTAACCCTAACTCTAGCCCTAGCCTTAGGCCTAGGCCTAGACATTAACCCAAGGGCAAGCTCTAACCGTAGCCCTAGCCATAAACCTAACCGTAAACCTAAAATTAACCCGAGCCATAGCCATAACCCTAACCCTAATAGTAACCCTAAACCTAACCCTAACCCTAGCCCTGGCTTGAAACTAACACTAACCCTAACATTATCCCTAGCCCTAACCCAAACCCTCATTTTAAACCTAGCCCTAGGCCTTGCACTAGCCCAAGCCCTAATCCTAACCCTAACCCTAACCATAGCCCTAGCCCTAGCCATAGACATAACACTAACACTAACCCTAACCCTAACACAACCCTAGCCCTAGACCTAGTCTTAGCCCTAGACCTAGCCCTAACCCTAGCCCTAGCCCCAACCCTAACCCAAACCAAACCCTAACCCTATCCCTACCCTAGCCCTAGAAGTAGCCCTAACCCTAACCCTAACCCTAGAACTAGCCCTACCCATATCTCTAACCCTAAACCTTACCCTAGCCCTAGCCCTAGCACTAGCCCTAACAGTAACCATACCCTAGCTCTAGCCCTAATCTTAACACTCACCCTAACACTAGCCCAAGCCCTAGACCTAACCCTAACTCTAGCCCTAGGCCTAACCCTAGCCCTAGACTTGACCCTATCCCTATCCAAAATCTAGCCCTAACGCAAACCGTAACCATAACCCTAAACATAGCCCTCGCCTTAACCCTAACCCTAACCGTAGCCCTAGTCCTAGCCTTAGTCCTGAACCCAGATCTAGCCCTACCCCTGTTCTAGCCCTAACCCTAACCCTAACCCTAGCCTTAGCCCTAATACTAACCCTAACCCTAACACTAGCCCAAGCCCTAGACCTAACCCTAACACTAGACCTAAGCCTAACCCTAGCCATAACCCTAACCCTAGCCCACACCGTAACCCTAACCCTAAACCTAGCCCTAGCCCTAGCCCTAGCCCTAACTCCAACGCTAGCCCTAGCCCTAACACTAACACTAACCCTAAACCTAGCCCTAGCCCTAGACCTAAACCTAAGGCTAAACCAAAACCTAGACCTAG
>OX463238.1:4936245-4951245 GCA_949820135.1 Sylvilagus floridanus | reverse complement strand
AACCCTAACCCTAACTCTAAACCTAACCATAGACCTAGCCCTAGCACTAACACTAACGCTAACGCTAAACCTAGCCCTAGCCCTAGCCATAACCCTAACCCTAACCCTAAGCTAGCCCTAACCCTAACACTAACCCTACCCCTAAACCTAAACCTAACCCTAACCCGAGCCCTAGCCCTAGCCCTATACTAGCCAGAATCCTAGCTTTAGCCCTTAGCCCAAGCCCTAACCCGAACCCTAACCCTAACTCTAAACCTAACCATAGACCTAGCCCTAGCACTAACCCTAACGCTAACGCTAAACCTGGCCCAATCCCTAGCCCTAGCCCTAACACTAATGCGAACGCTAAACCTATCCCTAGCCCTAGCCTTAGCCCAAGCCCTAATGCTAACCCTAACCCTAAACTTAACCCTAGCCCTAGCCCTAACCCTAACCCTAACCTTAACCCTAACATTAGCCCTAGCTCTAAACCTAACCCTAACAATAAAACTAACCATAGACCTAGCCATAAACCAAACCCTAAAATTAACTCTAGCCCTAGCCCTAGCCCATTACATAACCCTAACCATAACCCCTGCCAAAACCTTACCTCTAGCCCTAAGCCTATTTCTAACCCTAAACTCAGCCCTAGCTCTAACACTAAACCTAACCCAAGCCATAGCCCTAGACTTAACCCTAACCCTAACCCTAATCCTAGACCTAGCCCTAACCCTAACCCTACCTCTAACCCTAACCCTTGCCCTAGCCCTAAACTTAAAAATAATCCTAACTCTAGCCTTAGCCCTAGCCCTAGAACTAACAATAAACATAAACCACAACCTAGCTCTAGCCCTAGCCATAGACCTAACCCTAACCGTAGGCCTAAACTTAAGCCTAGCCCTAACACTAGCCATAGCCCTAGCACTAACCCTAAACCTAACCCTAACCCTAGCCCTAGCCCTAGCCCTAGACATTACACTAACCCTAACCCTAACCCTAATCCTACCCTAGTCCTAGACCTAGCTCTAACCTTAACACTAGCCCTAGCCCTAGTCTTAGCCCTAACACTAACGCTAAACCTAGCCCTATCCCTAGCCCTAGCCCAAGCCCTAACCCTAACGCTAACGCTAAACCTAGCCATATCCCTAGCCATAGCCCAAGCCCTAACCCTAACACTAACCCTAACCTTAACCCTATCTTAACCCTAACACTAAACCCTGCCCTAACCCTAACCCTACCCTCGCTTTAAACCTAAACCTAAGGATAAACCTAACCATAGCCCGAGCCCTAAACCAAAACCTAACATTAATGCTAGCCGTATCCCTAGCCCTAACCCTAATGCTAAACCTAACCCTAAAATTAACCCTACCCTAGCCCTAGACCTAGCCATAACCCTCACCCTAGCCCTAGCCCTACCCTTAGCCCTAACCCTAAACCTTACCCTAGCCCTAGCCCTAGCCTTAACAGTAACTCCAAACCTAGCAGTAGCCCTAACCCTAACCCTCACCCTAACACTAGACCAAGCCCTAGACCTAACCCTAAACCTAGCCCTAAACCTAGACCTAGCCCTAGCCCTAACCATAACCCTAAACCAAACCCTAGCCCTAGTCCCAGCCCTGGCCCTAGCCCAAACCCTAAAATTAAACCTAGCCCTTGCCCTAACCCTAACCCTAATCATAACCCTAGCCCTAGTCCCAGCCCTGGCCCTAGCCCAAACCCTAAAATTAAACCTAGCCCTTGCCCTAAACCTAACCCTAATCATAACCCTAGCCCTAGTCCTAGCCCTAACTCTAACCCTAACCCTAACTCTAGACCTAACCCTAGCCGTAAACATAACACAAACCAAAACCCTAGCCCTAGCCCTAACCTTAATCACAGCCCTAGCCCTAGCCCTAATCCTCAACCTAGCCCTAGCCCTGGCCCTAGCCCTAACCCTAAACCTAAACCTAGCCCTAGCCCTAGCCCTAACCCTAACCCTAATCCAAGCCCTAGCCATAGCCCTAGCCACAACCCTAACCCTAACCCTAAGCTAGCCCTAACCCTAACCCTAACCCTGGCCTTACCTATACCTAACCCTAACCCGAGCCCTAGCCCTAGCCCTATCCTAGCTGTAACCCTAGCTTCAACCCTTAACCCTAGCCCTAACACGAACACTAACCCTAGCTCTAACCCTGACCCTTGCCCTAGCCCTAACCCTAACCATAATCCTAATTCTAGCCCTAGCCCTAGCCCTAACAATAACCCTAAACCTAACCCTAGCCCTAACACTAGCCCTACCACTAGGCCTAGCCTTATCCCTAAACCTAACTCTAAAACTAACACTAGCCCTAGCCCTAACCCTAACCCTAACACTAGCCCTAGAACTAGCCCTAGCCATTACCCTAACCCTAAACCTAATGCTAGTACTAGTCCTAACCCTAATCCTAACCCTAAACAAAACCTAGCACTATCACTAGCCCTAACCCTAACATTAACGCTAACCCTAAACCTAGCCCTAGCCTAGGCCTAGCCCTAGCCCTAACCCTAACCCTAACCCTAAAACTAACATTTGCCCAAGCCCTAGCCCTAACCCTAACCGTAACTCTAGCCCTAACCTAGACATAAACCTAGACTTAACCCTAACCCTAATGCTAACCATAAACCTAGCCCTAGCCCTAGGCCTAGCCCTAACACTAACCCTAGCACTAGCCCTAACCCTAACCCTAGCCCTAAACCTAGCCTTAAAAATACACTAAACCTAACCCTAAACCTCACACTAGCTCTAACCCTAACCCTAACCCTAACCTAACCATAGCCCTAGCCCTAACATTAATCCTAACCCTAAACCTTGCCCTAACCGTAGACCTAGCCCTAACCCTAACCCTAACCATAGCCCTAGCCCTAACCCTAAACCTAACACTAGACCTAGCCCTAGCCCAAGCCATAACCCTAACCCTAACACTAACCTAGCCAAACCCTAAACCTAACCCTAACACTTACACTAGACATAGCCCTAAACCTAACCCTAAACCTAGCCCTAGCCCCGGCCCTAGGCCTAGACATTAACACTAGGGCAAGACCTAACCATAGCCCTAGCCCTAAACCTGACCGTAAACCTAACACTAACCCTAGCCATAGCGCTAGCACTAACCCTAACACTAACCCAAACCCTAGCACTAGCCATAGCCCTAGCCCTAACACTAACCCTAACAGTAACCCTAACCCTAGCCCTAGCTCCCAAACTAAAACTAACCCTAACATTATCCCTAGCCCTAACCCGAACCCTAACATTAAACCAGCCCTAGGCCTTGCGCTAAGCCAAGCCCAAACCCATACACGAACCCTAACCCTGGCCCTAGCCCTAGCCCTAAACCTAACACTAACCCAAACCCTAACCCAAACCCTAACCCTACCCTAGCTCAAGACCTAGCCCTAACCCTAACCCTAGGTGTAACCCTAGCCCTAGCCCTAACCCTACCCTAACCATAGACCAAGCCCTAACCCTAACAGTAGCCCTAGCCCTAGCCTTAGCCCTAACCCTAAACCTTACCCTAGCCCTAGCCCTATCCCTAACAGTAACCCTAACATAGCGCTAGCCCTAACCCTAACCATCACCTTAACACTAGACCAAGCCCTAGACCTAATCCTAACCCTAGCCCTAGACGTAGCCCTAACCCTAACACTAGCCCTAGCCCTAGCCTTAGCCCTAACCCTAAACCTTACCCTAGCCCTAGCCCTAGCCCTAACAGTAACCCTAACATAGAGCTAGCCCTAACACTAACCATCATACTAACACTAGCCTAAGACCTAGACCTAGCCCTAACCCTAGCCCTAGACGTAGCCCTAACCCTAACACTAGCCCTAGCCCTAGCCTTAGCCCTAACCCTAAACCTTACCTTATCCCTAGCCCTAGCACTAACAGTAACCCTAACATAGTGCTAGCCCTAACACTAACCATCATCCTAACACTAGTCCAATACCTAGACCTAACCCTAACCCTAGCCCTAAGCCTAACCCTAGCCCTAACCCTAGCCCTAGCCCATAACTTAACCCTAACCCTAAAACTAACCCTAGCCATAGCCCTATCCCCGATGCTAGCCCTAGCCCTAACCCGAATGCTAACCCTAAACCAAGACCTAGCCCAAGCCATAACCCTAAGGCTAAACCTAAACCTAGAACTAGCCCTAGACCTAAACCTAACCCTAAACCTACCCTAGCCCTAAACCTAAACCTAGCCTTAGTCCTAGCCTTGGCCCTAGCCCAAACCCTAACCCTAACGCTAACCCTAGCCCTAGCTCTAAACCTAACCCTAACTCTAACCCTAACCCTAGCCCTAGCTCTAACCCTAACCCTAACCCTAACACTAACCCTAGCCCTAAACCTAACCTTAAACCTAACCCTAACCAAAAACCTAGCCCTAGCCCTAACCTGAATCCTAGCCCTAGCACTAAACCTAGCCCTAACCCTAACCCTAGCCCTAGCCCTGGCCCTAGCCCTAACCATAAACCTAAACATAAACCTAGCTCTAGCACTAGCCCTAGCCCTAACCCTAACACTAACCCAAGCCCTAGCCCAAGCCGTATTGGTAACCCTAACCCTAAACCTAAACCTAACCCTATCCCAAACCGTAGCACTAAACCTAAACCTAACCCTAACCCGAGTCCTATCGCTAGCCCTACACTAGCCAGAACCCTAGCTTTAGCCCTTACCCCTAGCCCTAACCTGAAACCTAACCCTAACTCTAACCCTAACCATAGACCGAGCCCTAGCCCTAACACTAATGCTAAAGCTAAACCTAGGCCTATCCTTAGACTCAGCCCTAACCCTAACCCTAAAGCTAAAGCTAAACCTATCCCTATCCCTAGCCCTAGCCCAAGCCCTAACCCTAACACTAACCCTAACATTAACCCTATCCCTAACCCTAACCCTAGCCCTAGCCCTAGCTCTAAAACAAATCCTAATGATAAACCTAAGCACAGCCCTAGCCCTAAACCAAACCCTAATGATAAACCTAAGCACAGCCCTAGCCCTAGCCCAAGCCATAACCCTAACCCTAACCCCTGCCAAAACCCTAAACCTAACCCTAGCCCTAGACCTAACACTAACCCTAAACCTAATCCTAGACCTAGCCCTAACCCTAATCCTAACTCTAGCCCTAAACCTTGCCCTAGCCCTAACCCTAAACATAATCCTAACTCTAGCCCTAGCCCTAGCCCTAGCCCTAACAATAACCCTAAACCTCACCCTAGCTCTAGCCCTAGCTGCAGACCTAATCCTAACCGTAGCCCTAAACTTAATCCTAGCCCTACCACTAGCCCTAGCCCTAGCTCTAACCCTAACCCTAACTCTAACCCTAACCCTAACCCTAGCCCTAACCCTAGCCCTAGACCTAACACTAACCCTAACCCTAACCCTACCGTAGCCCTAGACCTAGCCCTAACCCTAACCCTAGCCCTAACCCTAGCCCTAACCCTAGCCCTAGCCCTAACGCTAACCCTAACCCTAACCCTACCCTAGCCCTAGCCCTAACCCTAACCCTAAAACTGATCCTAGCCCTAGCCCTAAACCTAACCCTAAATCTAGCCCTAAACCTTGCCCTAGCCCTAAAACCTAACCATAAACCTAACTCTAGCCTTAGGCCTTGCCCTAGCCCTAACAAAACCCTAAACCTAACCTTAGCACTAGCCCTAACCATAGACCTAACCCTAACCCTTGCCCTAACCTTAACCCTAGCCCTAACTCTAGCCCTACCCCTAACCCTAACTCTAACCCTAACCCTAACCCTAGCCCTAGACCTAACCCTAACCCTAACCCTAGCCCTAGCTCTAAAACTAACCCTAACCCTAACCATAACCCTGCCATAACCCATACAGTAACATTAAACCTAGCCCTATCCCAATCGCTAGCACAACCCCTAACCCTAACCTTAACTCTAGCTCTATCCCTAGCCCTAGCCATTACCCTAACCCTAATCCAAATGCTAGTCCTAGCCCCAACCCGTATCCTAAACATAAACATAAACCTGGCCGGCGCCGTGGCTCAACAGGCTAATCCTCCGCCTTGCGGCGCTGGCACACCGGGTTCTAGTCCCGGTCGGGGCGCCGGATTCTGTCCCGGTTGCCCCTCTTCCAGGCCAGCCCTCTGCCTTGGCCCGGGAGTGCAGTGGAGGATGGCCCAGGTGCTTGGGCCCTGCACCCCATGGGGAGACCAGGAAAAGCACCTGGCTCCTGGCTCCTGCCATCGGACAAGCGCGGTGCACCGGCCGCAGCGCGCCAGCCGCGGCGGCCATTGGAGGGTGAACCAACGGCAAAAGGAAGACCTTTCTCTCTGTCTCTCTCTCTCTCACTGTCCACTCTGCCTGTAAAATAAAAAAAAATAAACATAAACCTAGCACTAGCACTAGCCCTAACCCTAACACTAAACCTAGCCCTAGCTCTAGCCCTAGCCCTAGACCTAACACTAACGCTAGCCGTAACCCTAACCCTAACCCTCACCCTAGCTCTAATCCTAACACTAAACCTAACCCTGACCTAGCCCTAGCCCTAACCCTAACCCTAACCCTAAACCATGCCCTAGCCCTAGACCTAGCACTGAACCTAACGTTAACCCTAACCATAACCATAGCCCTAGCCGTAACCCTAACCCTAGCCCTAGCCATAACCCTAACCCTGACCCTAACCTAGCCCTAACCCTAACCCTAATCCAAACACTAGACCTAGCCATAAACCTAACCCTAACCCGAGCCCTAGCGCTAAGCCTAGCCATAGACCTAACCCTAACCATAACCCTAACACTAACCCTAGTAATAGTCCCAGCCTAAACCTAACGCTAACCCTAACCATAGCTCTAGCCCTAGCCCTAGCCCTAGCCCTAAACCTAAACTTAACCCTAACCCTAGCCCTACCCCTAACCCTAACACTAACCTCGCCCTAGCTCTAAAACTAACTCTAACCCTAACCATACACCTAGCCTAAACCAAAACAGTAACATTGAACCTAGCCCTAGCCAAGGTCCTAGCCCAACCCCTAACCCTAACCCTCACCCTTGTCCTAGCCCCAACACTAACCCTAACCCTAGTCCTAAACCAAGACCTAGCACTACCCTAACCGTAAAACTAACCCTAAAACTAGACTTAGCCCTAGACCTATCCCTAAGCCTAGCACTAACCCTAAGCCTAGCCCTAACCCTAACCTTAGCCCTAAACCTAGCTCTAGCCCACATCCTAACCATAATCCTAAAACTAACCATAGTCCTAGCCTTAGCCCTAACCATAACACTAGCCCTAGATCTAGCCATAGCCATAGACCTAGCCCTAACTCTTACCCTAACCCTAGCCCTAGCCCTAACAGTAACACTAACCATAAACCTAACCCTATCACTAGCCAGAGACCTAGCCCTAAACCTAAACAAAAACCTAACCCTAACCCTAACCCTAACCCTATCCCTAACCCTAGCCCTAGCCCTAAACCTAACCCTAACCCTAACCCTAGCCCTAGCCCAACCATAACACTAACCATAGCCCTAGCTCTAACACTAATCCTAACCATACCTCTGCCATAACCCATTCAGTAACATTAAACCTAGACCTATCCCAATCCCTAGCACAACCCTTAACCGTAACCCAAACCCTAGCCCTAGCCCTAGCCCTAGACCTAACCATAACCCTAAACCTAGCCCTAGCCCTAGCACTAACCCTAACCCTAACCTAGCCCTAGCCCTAACCTTAACACTAATCCTAGCCCTAGCCCCAACACTAATCGAACCCTAGCCCTAAACATAACCCTAGCAATAGAACTAACCCTAAACCTAACATAACATTAGCCTTAGCCATAGACCTAACTCTAACACTAGCCCTAACCCTAACCCTAGCCCTAAACCTAGCCCTAGCCCACACCCTAACCCTAATCCTAAAACTAACCCTAGCCCTGGACTTATTCCAAACCCTAATGCTAGCCCTAGCCCTAGCCCTAACACTAACCCTAGCCCTGGCCCTAACCCTAAGCCTAACACTAGCCCTAGCCATAACAATAACCCTAACCCAAGCCCTAGCATTAGACCTAGCCATAACCATAGCCTTAGCCCTAACCCTAGCCCTAGCCCTAACCCTAACCCTAACCCTAACCCTAGCCCTAGCCCTAGCCTAAACCTAACCCTAACCCTAACCCTAGCCAAGACCTAAACCTAACCCTAACCCTAACACTAGCCCTGCCCTAGCCCAAGCCCTAGCCGTAGCCCTAAACCTAACCCTTACCCTAACCCTAGCCCTAGCTCTATCACTAACCCTAACTCTAAACCTAGCCATAGCCCTAGACCTAACACAGACCCTAATATTAACGCTAGCCCTAATCCTAGCCCTAGCCCTAGCCCAAGACCTAGCCCTAGCCCTAAACTTAATATAGCCCTAGCCAAGCCCTAACCCTAACCATAACCCTAACCCTGGCCCTAGCCCTAACCATAGCCCTAGCCCACACACTAACCCTAATCTTAAAACTAACCGTAGCTCTGGCTTTAGTCCTAACCCTAATGCTAGCCCTAGCCCTAGCCCTAACCCTAAAACTAAAATTAACCCTAACCCTAACCCTAACCCTAACCCTAGCCCTAGCCTAAACCTAACATTAACCCTAAACATAGCCCTAGCTCTAACCATAACCGTAACCCTAAACCTAAACATAGCCTTAGTCCTAACACAGACCCTAATATTAACGATAGCCGTAGCCCTAGCCCTAGCCCTAGCCCTAGCCCTAGCCCTAACCCTAACCCTAAACCTAAGCTAGCCCTAACCCTAACCCTAACCCTAGCCCTAAACCTAAACCTAACCCTAACCCGAGCCCTCGCCCTAGCCCTATACTAGCCAGAACCCTAGCTTTAGCCCTTAACCCTAGCCCTAACATGAACCCTAACCCTAACAATAACCCTAACCATAGAACTAGCCCTAGCCCTACCTAACACTAACGCTAAACCTAGCCCTATCCCTAGCCCTATCCCTAGCCCTAACCCTAACCCTAACCTTAACCCTAGCCCTAACCCTAACCCTAATCCTAGCCCTAGCTCTAACCCTAACCCTAACGATAAACCTAACCATAGACCTAGCCCTAAACCAAAAACTGACATTAACGCTAGCCCTAGCCCTAACCTTATGCCAAGCCATAAACCTAATCCTAACCCCTGCCCAAACCATACACCTCGTACTAAGCCTAAACCTAACCCTAAACTCAGACCTAGCTCTAGCCCTAACCCTTACCCTAGCCCTAGCCAAACCTTAACCCTAAACCTAACCCTAATCCTAGCCCTAGCCCTAACCCTAAACCTAACTATAGCCCTAACCCTTGCCCTAGCCCTAACCCTAAACATAATCCTAACTCTAGCCCTAGCCCTAGCGCTAGCCTTAACAATAACCCTAAACCTAACCCTAGAACTAGCCCTAGCTCTAGACCTAACACTAACCCTAGCCCTAAGCTTCACCCTAGCGCTAACACTAGCCCTAGACCTAACCCTAACCATAAACCTAAAACTAAACCTAGCCCTAACTCTAACCCTAACCCTAACACTAGCCCTAGCCCTAGCCCTAGCCATTACCCTAACCCTAACCCTAATGCTAGTCCTAGCCCTAACCCCAATCCTAACCCTAAAGTAAACCTAGCACTAGCCCTAGCCCTAACCGTAACCCTAACCCTAAACCTAAACCTAGCCCTAACTCTAGTCCTAGTCCTAGACCTAACACTAACACTAGCCCTAGCCCTAACCCTAACCCTAGCCTTAACCCTAGCGCTAACAATACCCTAACCCTAAATCTAAACCTCACCCTAGTTCTAAACCTAACCCTCACCCTAACCCTAACCATAGCCCTAAGCCTAACCGGAACCATAACCCTAACCCTAACCACTACCCATAGCCTTAGCCCTGACCATAACCCTACCGCTGCCCTACCCCTGGAAATAAAAATAACCCTAGCAATAGCCCTAGCCCTAGCCCTAGCCCAAACCCTAAACCTAATTCTAGTCTTAGCCCTAGTCCTAGCCCTAACAATAACCCTAACCCTAACACTAGCACTATCCCTAGCCCTAACCGTAACCCTAACCCTAACACCTAACCATAGCCCTAACACTAACCCTAGCCTGAACCCTAACCCTAGCCCTAACAGTAGCCCTAGCCCTAACCCTAACCCTAACCCTAAAATTAACCCTAACCCTAGCCCTAACCCTAACCCTAACGCTAAAATTAACCCTAACCCTAGCCCTAAACCTAACACTAACCCTAGCCTTAGACCTAGCCCTAGCCATAACCATAAACCTAACACTAACTCTAGCCCTAGCCCTAACCCAAAACCTAACCCTAGCACTAGCCCTAGCCCTAACACTAGCCCTAACCCTAAACCTAGCCCTAGCCTTAGCCCTAGTCCTAACACTAACCCTAGCCCTAGCCCTAGCCCTAACCCTAACACTAACCCTACCCTAACCCTAGCCCTAGCTCTAAAACTAACCCTAACCCTAAACATACCCCTAGCCCCAACACAAAACATAACATTAAACCTAGCCATAGCCGTAGCCTTAGCATAAGCACTACCCATTACCCTAACCCTAACCATAGCCCTAGCCCTATCCATAGTCCTAGAGCTAACCCTAACCCTAGCCATAGACCTAGCCATAAGCATAACCCTAACCCTAGCCCTAGCCCTAGCCCTGACCCTATTCCTAAACATAACCGTTGCCCTAACACTAAACGTAACACTAACCCTAACCCTAGCCCTAGCCATACCCTAAGCATACCCTAGCCGTAGCCCTAGACCTAAACCTAAACATAATCCTAGCTCCAGCCCTAACCATAACCCTAACCCTAACACGAACACTACCCGTAGCCCTAGACCTAACCATAAACCTAGCGATAAACCTAACCCTAGCCGTAAACCTAGCCTTAGCCCACTCCCTAAACTTAACCCTAAAATTAACCCTAGCCCTAGCCCTAGTCCTAGCCCTAACCATAACGCCAGCCCTAGCCCTAGACCTAGACTTGCCCTAGCCATAACCCTAACCCAAACCTTAGCACTAGCCCTAACACTAACCGTAACACTAACCATAACCCTAACCCTAATCTTATCACTAGACCTAGGCCTGACCCTAACGCTAAACCTAACCCTACGCTAAAACTAACCCTTGCACTAGCACTAACCCTAACCCTAGACCTAGACCTAACCCTAAACCTAAACCTATACATAGGCCTAACCCTAACCCTAACAATAACCCTAAACCCTAGTCCTAGCCCTAACCCTAAAACTAGCCCTAAACCTAACAGTAACCCTTACCCTAACCCTAGCCATAGCCCTAACTGTAACCCTAACCTATACCTAGCCCTAGCCCAAACCCTAACCCTAGCCATAGCCCTAACTGTAACCCTAACCTATACCTAGCCCTAGCCCAAACCCAAACCCTAGCCCTAGCCCTAGCCCTATCCCTAACCATAACCTTAAACCCTACCCTAACCATAACCGTAAACCTAACCCTAACCAAAAACCTAGCCCTAGCCTTCACCTTAATCCTAGCCCTAGCCATAGCCCTAGCCCTAACCCTAATCCAAGCACTAGCCCTGGCCCTAGCCCTAACCCTAACCCTAACCCTGATCATAGCCCTATACTAACCAAAACCATAACATTAACACTAGAACTAGGCCTAGCCCAAGCGAAAGCCCTAACCCAAACCATAAACCTACCACTAGCCCTAGCCCTAGCCCTAGCCCTAACTCTTACCCGAGCCGCAGTCCTAGCCCTAACCCTAACCCTAACCCTAGCCCTAGCCCTAGCCCTAACCCTAACCCTAAACCTAGCCCTAACCCTAGCCCTAACCCTAACCCTAAACCTAACCCTAACAATAGTGCCTGCGCTGGCCCTAGCCCTAGCCCTAGCCCTAACCCTAAACCTAGCCCTAGCCCTAACCCTAAACCTAGCCCTAACCCTAACCCTAACCTATCCCTAATCCTTACCCTAGCCCTAGCTCTAACACTAATCCTAACCCTCACCATTACCTAGCCCTAACCAAAACCCTAACCTTATCCCTATCCATAGGCCTAGCCCCAGCCCTAGCCCTAAACCTAACCCTAACCTAACCCTAGCCCTAGCCCTAACTCTGGCCCTAAACCTAGGCCTTGCCCTAGCCCTAACCCTAACCCTAAACCTAACCCTAGCCCTAGCTCTAACACTAACCCTAACACTAACCCTAACTGTAGACCTAGCTCTAACCCTAACCCTGACCCTAGCCCTAAATCTAACCCTAGCCCTAACACTAACCCTAGCCCTAGCCCTAGTCCTAGCCGTAAACCTAACCCTAACCCTAACCCTTGCCCTAGCCCTAACCCTAAACCTAAACCTAGCCTAAAACTAACACTAACCCTAAGCATAACCCTAGCCCTAACCCAAACACTAACATTAACCCTAGCCCTAAAAATAACCCTATCACTAGCCCTAATCCTAAAACTTACCCTAGCCGTAACTCTAACCCTAAACCTAGACCTAGCCCTACACGAGACGTAAACTTAGCCCTAGCCCTAACCCTAAACATAACCCTAACCTGGTCCTAGCCCTAGCCCTAACCCTAACCATAGACCTACCTCTAGCCTTAGCCCTAACCCTAAACCTCACCCTAGGCCTAGCCCTACCCATAACCCTAACCCTAACCCTAGCCCTACCCCTTACTCTAACACTAATTCTAACCCAAGCCCTAGCCCTAGCCCTAAACCCTAAACCTAAACATAGCCATAACCCTAACCCTTGCCATAAACATAATTCTTTTTTTTTTTTTACAGGCAGAGTGGACAGTGAGAGAGAGAGACAGAGAGACAGAGAGAAAGGTCTTCCTTTGCCGTTGGTTCACCCTCCAATGGCCGCCGCGGTCGGCGCGCTGCGGCCGGCGCACCGCGCTCCTCCGATGGCAGGAGCCAGGAGCCAGGTGCTTTTCCTGGTCTCCCCATGGGGTGCAGGGCCCAAGCACCTGGGCCATCCTCCACTGCACTCCTGGGCCACAGCAGAGGGCTGGCCTGGAAGAGGGGCAACCGGGACAGAATCCGGTGCCCCGACCGGGACTAGAACCCGGTGTGCCGGCGCCGCAAGGCGGAGGATTAGCCTGTTGAGCCACGGCGCCGGCCATAAACATAATTCTAACACTAGCCCTAACTCTAGCACTAGCCCTAACCCTAACCCTCGCTCTAAAACTAGCCCTAACCCTAACTTAACCAGCCACAGCCCTAGGCCTAACCCTAACCCTAACTCTAAACCTAACCCTAGCCCTAGCCCTAGCCCTAACCCTAAACCCTAACCCTAGACCTAGCCCTACCCCTAGCACAAACCCTAACCCAAGCCACAGCCCTAGCCCTAGCCATAACGCAAAACCTAAGCCTAGACTTAACCCTAGTCCTAACCCTAACCCTAACCCTAACCCTAACCCTAACCCTAGCATTAGACCTAACCCTAACCCTAACCCTAACACTAGCCCTATCCCTATCCATAAAACTAACCCTAACCCTAGCCCTAATCCTAACCATAGCCATACCCTGGCCCTAGCCGTAAACCTAACCCTAAACCTAAACCTAGCCCCAGGCCTTACCCTATCCCTAACCCTAACCATAACCATAACCATAACCCTAGCCCTTGCCCTAGCCTTAACCCTAACCCTAGCGCTAACGCGAACCCAAGCCATAACCCTAACCCTAGCTCTTGCACAAGCAATAACCTAACCATACCCCTAGCACTAACCCAAACCCTAAACTTAAACCTAGCCTTAGTCCTAGCCCTACGCCAAGCCCTAACCGAAACCTAAACCTAGCCCTAGCCCAAGCCCTAAAGCTAACCTTAACCCTAAAACTAGCCCTAAACCTAACCCTAACCCTAAAACTAATCCTAGCCCTAGCACTAACCCTAACACTAACCCTACCCTAGCCCTAGCCCTAGCCCTAGCACTAAACCTAAAACTAGCCCTAGCCCTAGTTTAGCCCTAACCCTAAACCTTACCCTAGACCTAGCCCTAGGCCTAGCCATAACCCTAACCCAAACCATAACACTAGCCCTAACCCTAACTCTAACTCTAATCCTAACAAAAGACTAAGCCCTAGACCTAATCCTTACCCTAGCCATAAACCTAACCCTAGCCCTAAACCTAACACTAGCCCACACCCTAACCCTAATCCTAAAACTGACACTAGCCCTAACCATAGCACTATCCGTAACACCAGCCCTAGCCCTAGCCCTAGCCCTAGTGCTAGCCATAACCCTAACCCTAACCCTAGCCCTAGCCCTAACTCTAACCCTAACCCTAAACCTAACTCTATAACTAGCCCTAGCCCTAACCCTAATGCTATCCCTAACCCTACCCTAGCCCTAGCCCAAGCCCTAGTCCTAAACCTATCCCTAAACCTAACCCTAGCCCGAGCCCTAGCCCTAACCATAATCCTAGCACTATACAAAGCCATAACCCTAACCAAATCCCTAGCCCTAGAACTAGACCTAACACAAACCATACCCCTAGCCCTAACCCTAACCCTAACATTAAACCTAGCCCTAGCCCTAGCCCTAGCACAAGCCCTAACCTAACACAAAACCTAGCCCTACCAATAGCCCTACACCAAACCCTAAACCTAACACTAGCCCTAGCAGTAGACCTAACCCTAACCCTAACCCTACCCTAGCCCTAACTCTAGCCCTAACCCTGATCCTAAACCTAGCCCTAGCCCTAGGCCTAACCCTAACCCTAACCCTACCCTAGCCCTAGCTCTAGCCCTACCCTAACCCCAGCCCTACCCTAGCCCTAGCCAGAGCCCTAACCCTAAACCTAGCCCTAATCCTAGCCTTAGCACTAACCCTAAACCTTACCCTAGCCCTAGCCCTAGCCCTAAACCTAAACCTATACAAGCCCTAGCCCTAACCCTAAATCTAACCTTAACTCTAGACCTAAACCTAACCCTAGCCATAAACCTAACCCTAGCCCTAAACATACCCTAGCCCACACCCTAACCCAAACCCTAAAACTAACCCTAGCCCTAGCCCTAGCCCTAACCATAATG